>CM062628.1:9740155-9800155 GCA_025617555.3 Puccinia polysora
TTATTTTCCTCACGCATCCAACCCTTATTTCCCGCATTTTGATGTTGCCGCCCAGTCGCGCCCCTTTGTATTTCATGCAAAAATACTTTATTTCAGGAAACTTCCAAGAATTCATTTTTTAATTCTGACTGCGCAGCCCCGTAGCAGGGACTCTTAAACCCCTAACCAAAATCTTTGGTAATTTTGGAGGCATTAGAACCCCTTCAAAAATGCAATCAAAAAATGAAAACATTCCATAAGAACAAATTTTTTCATTGGTTTTTGGATCATCATTTTGAATATTTTAATTTTTTTCATTTGTTTATTTCAGCTGAAATCAATTGTGATTAACATTCATAGATTCTTGAAAGATTTTCTTGATATTTTCTGGATGTATCCTTTCACCTTAAAAAATTCCTTGAAAAAAAACCCAAAAAATCAAAAAATCAAGTTTCTCTTTGGACATTTGAATCATTTTATTTTCCCTTTTTTTCATTTTTTGGGGTAATTAAAGCTAGAAACAAGTTAATGAAACATTCAAAGAGAATTAAAAAATTTTATTCATATTTTTTGGATGTATTATTTTACCTTAAAAAAATTCTTCAAAAAAACAAAAAAACAAAAAAAAACAATTTTCCCATTTGACTTTTGGATCCTTATGTTTGCCATTTTGAATTATTTTTTTTGTGTTTCAAGTTTTGAGAATTGTAAAAAAACTAACCAAGAGCTTTTTAAAAGTTTTTTCAGGATTTTGGATGTCATTTTTGAACTTTCAAAATTCCATCAAAAAACCACAAAATTCAAAAAAATCACTTTTCTCACTGGATTTCTGAATCCTTTTGTGGCCTATGTAATTCTTTTTATTTGGGTGATTCAAGGTTTAAGATTTTTGAATTTTTTTAAAAAAAAAACAAAATTTCATTAATAATTTTTGAAGATCATCCGCATTCTTGCACACACCTTACAAGCTTCATTGAAAAAATTATAAATAAAGAACAAATATGGATACAAATATTGAAATTTATTCAACTATTATTAGTTTTATTTTTCTACTTGATTTTTGTGGAGGGAAAAAAATCATTACCAAGATCCAAATTTCTCTGAACAATGGTTTTCCAAGATTTGGAATACTTGTTCACAAATCTTTTCCAAAGTGAATCTAACTTGGGAGCTGGCCATGATCAGAATTCAATGTTAATGAGACTATATTTTTGGATTCTTCCAAAAGAATGAAGAGAATAGGAGAATTTTTGGAATTTTGAGTGGGAGGGGAACTCAGAGGAAGATAAGTGCAGGCATTCAAGAAGAAAAAAGAACCACTGGACACTTATATGTTTCAGCCAGAAGGAAACCATGGCATGGAAATTTCATCCACATATTCATGGAGCTGGGCCATTAAGGTGGTTCATTTGCCTCCTTTATTTTTGGAAATTTTCACCCCAGATATCATTCAGTAATCTTGTGCCCTTGAAGATTGCGTTTGAATCAAGCTCTTTCACCATTTATTTCCTGACTTCAATAAATTCTTCTGAGATCATCCCCAAGCAAATGTCTGCTTCTCTAAAGCCACAGTTCACATCCCCTATGACATCTTGAAAATGGGAGATATGTGGAATGGCTGTCTTTGGGGAAATGGAATCTTTTTATTGGAACTAAAACCAAAAATCAGAATTTTTTATAACAGAAAATATGGACCAAAGATAAAACTCAATTCTTCAATTTATAATTGGTCAAATATTCCAGAAGAAGAATAAGATAATGTGCAGGAAACCTAGAGGAAAAACCCAAAAGAAATCAGACAAAATTAAAAAATGAGAAAATACCAAATGTACTCACTTTCTCACTGACTGTTGGGGCTGCTAATATCTTCCCCCCGGGAGGATGGTAAGGAGCAGAACCATCTTCATTGCATACCTTTAGTCTCTTGATTCTTTTCCAAGGATTTTATTCAGGAGAAGAAACTTGCTTATTCACAATGGTTCAAGACCTCTGACAAAGGTTTAAATGAAAAAATTAATGAAAAAAAATATCCAACAAATTAGCCAAAAATAGAAGAAAATGTAAGCCCACTATCTTCATTAAATCCACATCTGGAAGCTAATTATCTGCTGAATTTTCCCCTTCATTCAAGTCTGGCACCTCTTCATCTTCTGAATATTCCTCTTCAGTCAGAAATTCACTCTATTTTAAAAAAATGAGCAGGACTCATAAAAAAAAAACAACCCATTGCAGAAAAAATAAATGTTGTTATAAAATACCTCTTTTTCTCATTCCTCCTTCTTGTTTACCTTCCCCTTCCCTTGGATAGCCTTTCATCTTCTTCAAACCTGAACACATAAGAAAAAAAAATAATTATCAATGTTGATATATTTTTTTGTCCAACAAAATGGTGACTGAACTTCAAATTTTCTATGAATTTCTTCTTTGGCCTTCCTCTCCTCTTGGGTTATTCTAAATATTCAAAACCAGATGGATCTCTTTTTCTTGAGGCCTGAGAGATCTTTTTGAAATTATTGGCTGCTCCTTTGGATCTACCTCTAAATTTGGATATTTGAGTGAAATTTGGCTCTTCAATCAGGGTAAGTTGATATCTTCAACAGTATAGCTTCATGCTTTCACCCAGATAATATAGCTGTTCTCTGGGTGGCAACTTTCTGAATGCTTCAAACAGTTTAGTGAAAAATAGGTTTTCATTAATGTATTTGGTTGTAAATTAAAGTTTTGTGGAATCTTCATTTCACTCAGGGTTCACAGTTAACTTGAGAAAGGAAAGTAAAAATCAATCAGGACATTATTAATTTGAGCTTGAATCCCCACTTCAAAAAAAAGAGAAAGACTTACTGAGATAGGAGCTTTGAAATGCCATTGAGGATGAAAATCATGAAGTTGGAAGAGTTCACCCTTTCTGATGGCCAATTTGACTTTTTGAACACATGGTATACCCATGTAAGAAGAGTAATCAAAGTTGTTGAAATTGGTGGAAGAATCAAGAACATGATGAGATTAATGAATGACTTTGAGGGAATAGTGGCTGATCTTTCCAGAAAGGTGATCCAAACAGTGAGGCAAAGCAATAAGATGATTGAATTCTTGCTGAGAGGCTTCAATGGCTCCCTCACGGGTTTGGATGGTGATGGAACTTTGAATTTTTTGAACTTTATTATAGAAAGAGCCAATAGAATAATTTATGAATCTTTCAATGCAGGAGTGAGAAAATTCTATTCTTGATTTACTTTTTTTTCCAAAGTAGGAGTATTTTTTTTGAAAAATAGGAGAAAATTTTCTTTTTAGAGGAATCCAGTTTTCAAGAATTTAGTCAGAAGTGGGAGGTTTCCAGACCAGATAAATTTTTGTGAAGTTTTTGTGATAGCTTGATTCAGATTTTGAATAGGACAAATGATGCCATTGTTTCCAGAATAGCTTCCATTCATCATCAGATTTAAAGTGCACCCTGAAATGAGTTTGAATATTCTTAAAAATGGGCCAGACACAGGAAAGATGATGGGAGGAAGTTAAAACTGATTCAATTTAGCTAATAAGTGCTTGTTCCTTGTCTGTCACAATCACACTAGGTGTGTTATCTTCAAATATTTTCTGAAGTTGATTCAGGGCACAATTATAGTTCTGTTTTTTCTCTTGAGATAAGAAACAGAATGCAACTGAGAAGCTTCTAGCAGAATTGTTTATACCAAGAATATGAAGGAGGGGAATTCCAAATTTGTTGGTTTTATATATACAGTCCATCATAATGAGAGTAGGGAAAAGGTTGAAAAGTTCAATGGAAGCAGGGTGTGAAATAAATGATGAAGTAATTTGACCATAAATATTTTTCATTTTGCAGTAAAAAGAAGAATTCCTGAGTTTCATTATGAGTGCTTCCGCAGGGTTTTTGCCATGAAGGGCATTTTTTTGTATTTGGGATCTTTTGTTGTAAATTTTAGGGAGATTTGTATGGATAGGTGATGATGAGTTTTTTATAAGAGAGTTGAGAATTTTTAAAGGGGGAACTCCTGCTTTGGATAAATTCTCAACCACCTCCTTTTGCTTCCCTTGGATTCTTCTGTGGACGGGATGAGTGGAAGGATCAATGGAAGGTGGATGGTTGTGCTCTGGACATATAACCTTCACCACCCAAAAACCTTATATTTTTGAAAAATTCCCTGATAACCTGAAAGGACAATTGGTCTTTCTTGATTTTTTAATTTGGAGGTATCTTTTCTGGTTGTATATTCCCCAGATTTTTCAAATTGGTAAGGGTAGGCCTGATTCTTGCAATTTGATACTCTGGTAGATATGGCATATCAATGGGACTTTGCCCATGATTGGATAGCCTTGACCAGCTGATCCTTTTGATTATATGATAGCTCAGGAGGAAGAGCCAGAGGAGTGGAATGAAGAGTTTGAGTAGATGAATAAGGAGCAAGAGGATTTGAATCACTAGTTTGATGAGATGAGATAATGGAGGGTGGGCCTGGTGAAACAGTTGAAAAAGTTCTGAAAAGTGGGTGTATTTTTTCTTGATCCATTGGAAAATAGATGTTCTTTTTTGGAAGTATCTGTAGTGTTAAGTTGTTTTGATGAGTGGTTGGTGGTGTGGTGTGAAAAGGTGTGGTGTGGTGTGAAAAGGTTTGGTGTGGTGTGAAAAGGTGTGGTGTGGTGTGGTGTGGTGTGGTGTGGTGTGGTGTGGTGTGGTGTGGTGTGGTGTGGTGTGGTGTGGTGTGGTGTGGTGTGGTGTGGTGTGGTGTGGTCTGGTTTGGTGTGGTGTGGTGTGGTGTGGTGTGGTGTGGTGTGGTGTGGTGTGGTGTGGTGTGGTGTGGTGTGGTGTGGTGTGGTGTGGTGTGGTGTGGTGTGGTATGGTATGGTATGGTGTGGTGTGGTATGGTATGGTATGGTGTGGTGTGGTATGGTATGGTAGTGGGATGGTGTGGTGGGGGGTGATGGGAGGGTGGAACAGGTCAAGGGGGTGGTTTATAAGGTCATTGGGGCTCTCCAGAGTGGTTAGTGGTCCCAGGAAAGAATTTTCAGTCATATTGAATATATGCATGTGAAGGGCTCAAAGAAGAGTGAATTTGTCAATTTTTTTGGTTTTTCAATGGAATTTTTAAGGGTCAAAAATGACATCCAAAAATCCTCAAAAAATTTTCAAAAAGCTCTTGAATATTCTCTCAAAATTATCAAAGCTTGAAAAACCAAAAAAAAAATAAGTCAAAATGGCAAACATAAGGATCCAAAAGTCATATGAGAGAATGGAATTTTTTGAATTTTTTGCTTTTTTGAAGGAATTTTTTAAGGTAAAATAATACATCCAAAAAATCTGGAAAAATATTTTAATGATCTTTAAATGTTTTTTAACGTTTTTGATAGCTTGAATTACCCAAAAAACAGAAAAAAAAGGAAAATAAAAGGATTCAAATTTCCAAAGAGAAATTTCATTTTTTTTGATTTTTTGTGTTTTTTGAAGGAATTTTCTAAGGTGAAAGGATACATCCAAAAAATATGAGGAAAATATTTCAAGACTCTATGAATGTTCATCCATATTTATTGCAGCTGAAATGACCAAAATAAAACAATGAAAATAGCCAAAATGATGATCCAAAAACCCATGAAAAAAATTTTTTTACGGAATGTTTTCATTTTTTGATTGCATTTTTAAAGGGGTTCTAATGGCTCCAAAATTAACAACAATTTTGGTTGGGGGTTCAAGAACCCCTGCTACAGGGCTGCTCAGTCAGAATTCAAAAAAATGAATTCCTGAAATCCTGAAATTTGCATGAAATAAAGTATTTTTGCATGAAATACCAAAGGGGCATGACTGCGCACCAATGTTGAAATGCATGAAATAAAGGGTTGGATGCGTGATTAAAATAATTCCCTAAATAAATTTAAATAAAATGAAATGAATAAATATGTCAAAAAATAAATTCATTAATTAAATTAAATGAAAAATAAAAATATAAAAAAAAAGTGGCCAATGTTAAATTTAAAACCTTGCAACCCCCATTCACTACCTAAAAGCAGTCGCGTGGCACAAATTGCAACCTGATTTGGGTTGCAAATGGCCACTTGAAATCCTTTGCAGTTGTGAGCCGCCGCTCGCGACCTGGACTGGTTGCAAACAGTGGCTCACAACCTGAATTGGCATTGTCATGGCGGCTCCCAACCCCAAAGGGTTGGAACAACCGTTCACTACCCAGTTGCAAAAAAAATATATGAAAAAAAATTAAAATAAATAAACATGGCCAGCCAATAAAAATAAAAAAATAAATAAATATGAATAAAAATAAGGCTGGCCTAAAAATAACTAAAAAAAGATAAAAAGAAATGAAAATAAATTAATATGAATGAAAATAAATAAAAATGGATAAAAAGAAATAAAAAAAAAAAATTGAAATAAATTAAAATTCATAAAAAGAAATAAATATTTTTATTTATTATCAACAAAAACACCAAAAAAAGAAAAAAAAAGAAAAAATATGAGTACAAAAAAAGGAACAAAAATGAAAAGGGCCTGAAAATATAAAAGTAAGTTCAACTTGAATAGCGCCCCCAAAAAAAAAGTTCACCTTGACTATCCCAAAAGTAAAAGTCACAAAAAATACAAGTTCAACTTGACTAGCGCTAAAGTAAAAGGGCCAAAAAATACAAGTTCACCTTGTGACTGGCCCTAAAGTAAAACAATTCTTTTGACCAGCCCTAAAGTAAAAACACCAAAAGAAAATATAACAAGTTCAACTTGTGTTAAGCTGATCCCATCACAACCTTAAGACAAGTTAAGCTTGAGATGGGATCAGCCCAACACAAATTGGACTGACTTACCATTAAAATCTCATTCAAAAAACTCATCATCATGATGTTAACTCAAAACACTCAACATAATGATGTTCCAAATGTGATAACCCCTTATATAAGTAGAATTACAATATCAGCATCAGAACCCAAATCCAAATGATGAAATTAATCTATAAGTTAGAATACAACTCAAGTTGATCTTTGAGGTGATCAACCCAACAAGCTGCTTTTTTAGAGATCATGGAACATGGTTTGGAAACTATGGACATGATTGGAATCACATCTCCCTTAAGTAAAAGCTGGACCCAATGATTATTGTGAACAAAGCAAATGAAAATAGGATCTGATTATTCTTTTACACCAATTTTCATAGGAGTGTAAGTACAGCATGAATCCAATGAAATGAAACATATTGGTCTTCCATAATTATCTGCTATTATGTGAGCCATGTGCTGTGAAGAATTGTACCCACAGGAGCTGCGGAACTTAGATGGAAAGGCGCAGAGGAAGGAAATCATGCATATGCATGTAAGGAAGGGAATGCGTGTTGTACTTAAATAGAGAATGATTGTGTTTCCTCCTGTCCTTCTTCTTTCTCTCCTCATCATCTACAGTCCATTCTTTTCATCACCCTCAGGTGACCCTCCTAGTCTTTTCTCCTCCAATCCATCCACTCCTCCTTGTTGTGTTGTCTCAGTCACTCACCCTTACAGGTTCTCTCAAAGGTTCATGCAGCTCCTTCCTTCTGATTTTGGGATCTCCTGTTTTGTTCTGGTTTCTTTAATATTCCTTGCTTGTTCAGAAATCTAATCCTCATCATCTACATTCCATTCTTTTCATCACCCTCAGGTGAATCTCCTAGTCTTTGCTGCTCCAATACATCCACTCCTCCTTGTCGCGTTGTCTCAGTCACTCACCCTTACGGGTTCTCTCAAAGATCTCTACAGGTTATGAGCCCAGCAATCCAAAACGCATCTCAACTTTAATCCAAATCAATCCTTCATCCTGGAACCCTCCCAGCACATCTCTCTACCATCACCCTCTCCCTCTCCAATCATCTATACCAATCACAAATCAACCGAGGAAAACTCCTTTCATTTTTCTTCCACACTTTCCAACTCCACTGAAACTATCCTAAATCAGCTAACTTCCTTGGAACCTCTCCCAAAACTCAAGATGAGTGATGATCCAACTAGAGCCAACATTCCCAAACTCACGGGAACCAACTTTTTTGGCTGGAGGAATGCCATCATTACCAAATTAGGCTTCAAATACCTTGAAAACTTAATCAAAGAAGAACCTCTGGTCATCCCAAACCCACAAGAACAACTTAGACTAAAACAAGCCACTACATTCATACAAATGCACCTTGATCATCAAAATTACACAATGGTGGACAACCCTTACAAATACTTACCCAAAAACCTATGGGATGCCACCTGCTCACATCACGCGACAAAATCCATGGAGAACATCTCCAACACCATTGGAAAAATTTACAACATCAACTTCACCATCGGAAACCTCACCAGGGCGATCAACAAATTCAGAGAACTCTTTCAACTGCTCCAAGTAGTGTCTTTGGGAAAGTTTGACAGACACACCTTGGAGGCAATGTGGAGCTATCACATCCTTGAGCAACTGCCTGACTCCTTCCATGTTTTCAAATCACTCCAGTACTCTCAATTAAAAGATACAGAAAAGATTGAGCTCCGCAGTCTACTAGCTGATCTTGAAACAGAACTAAGAAGACAGGACAGCCATTCCTCATCCAACACCGCCCTGCTGGTGAAAGTCCCTACTGGGATGGGAGGCGGTCAAACTTGCAAAGAAGTTTGCAAACCAATTAGACAACATTACTGCTTGGATGGAAAGCACAACCCTCTTACCGCTCACTCCGAAGAGGAATGCCACCAACTGCATCCCGAACAAGCCATAGCATACTATAAAAGTCTGATTGAGAAGCGAACCCCTGGAAAGAGTGAAGGGCATTGCGCTCACTGCTTATCATCCACGTTGCTACCAAACTCCATAATACTGGACAGCGGCGCATCCGGAAACTACCTGAAGGACAAAGAATATTTTTCCGGTTACTCTACATGCTCCGATTTCCTATTCGCGCCAATGGATCAAGCATACGAGTGATTGGATGGGGGAAGGCCCTGATAAAACTCAAGGATGGAGACCTAGACATTGCAAAAGCTTTTCATGAACCTACTCTCTCTCACTCGCTGGTATCGCTCTTGATGTATCTCAAACTTGGGTAATCTCTCTCTCCTGAGGGTGAAGGCTTCAAGTGCAGCAAAGAAGACAAAACAATGTTCATGGGAAGCATTGAAGAAAACTTACTAGTCCTGGATCCCCAAATCAATCAAGCACTAATCTCCACTCCAAATGCAATAAGCCTACACCAAGCTCTAGGTCACCCAAGTCAAAAGTACCTGGACGCCTCATTCCCAACTAAACAACTGGATAAGGTAAAGTGTAGCTTGTGTAACCTGTCTAAAATGCACCGCCAACCCTTCCCGGGAAGCTTTCCTCAACCTACCACCAAACTGGAAGTGATCCACATGGACCTGTGCGGACCAATCAACCCAGAATCAAGAGGGGGAAACAAGTATTTCCTAAAAATCATTGATGGCTACTCCAAATACCAATTTCTATTCACCATGAGACAAAAATTGCAAATGTTTGAACTCTTCCAATGCTTCCTCAAAATAGCCAAAACTCAATCCAGGGAGACTGTCAAGTTCATTGTCTCAGACAACGGTGGTGAATTCATCAACCACTCGTTTCAAAATCTAATGCTGTCCAAGGGAATCACTCACCTAACCACGGCTCCATATACCCCTCAACAAAACCCATTTGCCCAACAAGGGAATCGGATTTCAATAAAAAAGGCAAAAACTATGATGCTTGAATGTGGACTGCCTTTAGATTGGTGTGTGGAAGCAGTAAGTCCTGCAGTTTACCTAGAGAATTGCTCACCTGATTACTTGATAGGAATGAAAACCCCCTATGAAATATGGTTTGACAGACCAGCTTACCTTTCCCGTTTGAAAACCTTTGGTCGCAGGGTAATTCTCTTCACCAAGAAGAGGACTTGAGAGTCAAAGTTCTCCCCATCCGGGGTAGAATGCATCTTCCTTGGGTATGATAAAGGTCACCATTCTTACGGCGTGTGGGATCCAGTTGCAAAAAAGATACATCTCTCACAACATGTTTGATTTAAGACCAATACTTTTCCTTATGACAAGATCAAATGCCTAATCAAACCCTCTTCTTAAGACTAAACTTTGTCCTCTTTCTCACCTTCCCTATCTTTTCTTCCTTCATCCCCTTCTCATTCTTCTCCCACTGCTTCAATTCCTACTCTGCACACGTCTTCTCCATCTTCCACTCCCAATTTGTCTCTTCATTCTTCTCCTTCTCACACTCCCAACTCTCCATCTAACATCTTGGAATCATGCCCTCCTCCTGTTGAAGAAATTAAGTTTTCCATCTCTTCCAATCAAAACCACAATGTCTCCCAATCTGACAGCAACACTTCCCATATCAATCCTCCTGTCAAGGGATACCCCTATGTCCCACACTTTGAACTCGCTCCAAACAACATTGACCTGAGCCTAGTTCCTCATCACATTCTTGACCATCCTTGGCAAAGGCGTGCCAATCTAATCATCAAAGAACCCAGCTCACTTTCCAACCCAACCTCATACAAAGAAATCCGCCACAGGTCCGATGCAGCCAAGTGGATAGCTGCAGAGGACTCTGAACTCACCAACATTATTTGCCACAGAGTGTGGGAAGTTGCTGAAAAGAAACCTGACAAACGTACACTGGACAAAATGTACATCTATTGAAGCAAAGAGGATGCCAACGGCCTTGTAGTGAAGAAGAAAGGCAGAATCTGTGTGATTGACAACTGTCAAGTGGAGGGAAAAAACTATAATGAAACTTTTGCCCCTAGAGGGCGCAACACTTCCCTACAAATGCTCTTAATGCTCGCCGCTTCTGAAGAATTTTAACTAGATCAAATGGATGTCAGGTGCGCATTCCTTAATGGTCTGACAGACATGAAAATCTTCATCAAGCCTCCCAAAGGGGTGAACATCAGCCTTAAACCAAACAAGGGCCTCTTACTCCAGAATTCACTTTATGGTCTCAAGCAGAGAACCCGCAGCTGGTACAAAGACTTATCCTCTTTTTTTTCCAAAATTGATTTCCAACAAACTCTATCTGATCCATGCCTATTCATCTTGTCCAACCACCCCAACCCAGTCCTGATCTTTTTCCACGTAGACAACTTGATAATCACTGGTAAGAACATCCAACTGGTCAAGGAAGCACTAAAATCAAGATTTGAGATGCATGACCTTGGTCCTTGCAAATGGCTCTTGGGAATGCACGTTACTTGGAACCAAGAAGCTCAGACCATTTCTCTCAAACAAGATCAGTACATCCAAGAAATGCTTGAAGAGCATGGAATGATGGACTGCCAACAAGTCTCAACCCCTCTTCCATCCAACTATCTGACCAATCCCAAACCCTCCTCTCCCCCAACTAAGAGCTTCAACTACCGTTGTGGCATTGGTCTTCTTGGCTATCTAGTACAAAAAACCACGCCAAATCTTGCTCATTCCCACAGTTTTTTCTCCAAATATCTCAAAAATCCCAAGGCTCATCTTCAAAACTGCTTCTTTCACCTCCTTTGCTGCCTCAAACACTCCTCCAACCTTTGTCTAACATTAGGAGGACAATCATCTGATCTGTTGGAACTAAAAGGCTATGCTGACACCAACTATAGTTCATCTTTGGACCAGAAAAGTTTCTCTGGATCGGCAGTCACCCTCAATGGTTTGCTTGGATGGAGGTGCACAGAGCAGCCAATAGTCACTCTGTCAACAACCAAAGCTGAGAACAGGGCCTGCATGGAAACCGCCCAAGACCTGTTGTGGTGCCAACAACTTATATCCCAGGTGTTCAGGGCATTTGCCATCCTCCTCCCAGACGCTAAAATCCACTGCAATAGCCAAGGAACTATTGAACTCATCCTCAACCCCCTATACCAACATTGCACTCATCACATTGAAGTTTGACTGCACTTTCTGCAAAAGAACGTGCATGGCAATGACTTCAAACTGTCCTACATTGCCACCAACCTCAACCTTGCCAATCCTCTCACCAAGCTGGTATCCCTCAAAAAGATACATGAATGTTGAACCAGGTTTCAACTGAAAACATTAGGCAATTCCCCATCAATCACAGGGGCGTGTAAAGAATTGTACCCACAGGTGCCGCGGAACTTAGATGGAAAGGCGCAGAGGAAGGAAATCATGCATATGAATGTAAGGTAGGGAACGCGTGTTGTACTTAAATAGAGAATCATTGTGTTTCATCTTGTCCTTCTTCTTTCTCTCCTCATCATCTACGGTCCATTATTTTCATCACCCTCAGGTGACTCTCCTAGTCTTTACTCCTCCAATCAATCCACTCCTCCTTGTTGCGTTGTCTCAGTCACTCAACCTTACGGGTTCTCTCAAAGGTTCAGCTCCTTCTTTCTGATTTTGGGATCTCCTGTTTTTTTCTGTTTTCTTTCATATTCCTTGCTTGTTCAGAAATCTAATCCTCATCATCTACGGTCCATTCTTTTCATCACCCTCAGGTGACTATCCTAGTCTTTGCTCCTCCAATCCATCCACTCCTCCTCATTGTGTCGTCTCAGTCCCTCACCCTCACGGGTTCTCTCAAAGGTGACTCTTTTAGTCTTTGCTCCTCCAATCCATCCACTCCTCCTTGTTGCATTGTCTCAGTAACTTAACCTTACAGGTTCTCTCAAAGATCTCTACATGTGAAAATTTGAAAGCCAATTTGATTATGGAATCTTTTCATCAATGTCATTAATATCAACTATATTTTGAATTTATTTAATGCCCCCAATGATCTTAGAATAGCACCCCTCACTTTTACTCAATGTTTCAAGGAATTCATTTTGAAAATAAAGCCATAAATACTTGTCATACCCAAGTGATTTAGAAATGACTCTAAATCCACAATTTTCATCACCAACTGGATCCCAAACCCCACCCAGGAACTTATGTAAGTTCTCAGGTATTTGATTGAGGTAATTCACTTCTAAAATAAAAAAGTATTCAGCCAAAATTCTGATCTCATTAAAGGAATCACAACTCACCAAAGATGAGCTTCTGTATGATTCCTCCATTGTGTCTGCTTTATCCTTCAAAAAGGAATCTGATTACAACAGCACCCAAATTAGTGAACTTTCAGTATCTTCCACTGAACCATGAAATTCAGATGAAGAACCATCATTGCAATACAGAAATAATGACCCCATTAGTTCATTAAACAATAAAAATGAACATTTATCAAAATCAAAGACTTACTATCTGTGGTCTTTCTGATTCCCTTTTAAGTTTTTTTTCAGTCTCATCCTCTGAACTTTGATTTCAGATGAAGAGCCATTGTTGCACCACAGAAATCATTTTCCCATCAGTTCATTAAACCAAAAAAGTCTCCCTCAAAATAAAAGAATACTTACTATCTTTTCTGTCTTGGGTTCCATTTGAACCCTTTTTTCCCTCTTAATGGATCTTTCAACATGCTCAAATTTAAAAATCTGAGGACATGTTGATTTAAATTTTTCTCAACTGTTTCTTCAACTTGAAAACTTTGGATCAAGCCTTGGATTTACAATCAAAGCAGCCATATTCTCCAGTTTTGACCTAATAATCTCCAACCTAACTTCTTTAGGTTGTTCCTTATACATTGAATTCCACTTTTTCAACATTTGATTTTCTTCATCAAGCCCTGCGTCTGCTTCAAACTGTAAAAAACAAAAGATTTATCAATTTATCAATCCAAGAATTAATCTTTCAATCCAATAATTGGTACCCTTCATAAAATCCCACTTACTTCATTGGAAGGGGCATAGTCTAACTGGCACTGAGGATGAACATCCTCAGGCACAATGGATCCTCTTGATGCTAGTAATTCACCTAGAATGTGGAACACGGTGTAGAGAATCCTGTGTGATTATATAAATAAAGTAGCAAATAGCTTGCTGGCAGTCCTTGAAGCGTAATTTATTATTACTCATACTCCTTTAGAGTGATATTAAATACTAAGAGTGGTTTTGAATTGCCTTCCCTTCTAGTACTCTATTAAGTCTTCCCAAAAATTTATTTAAATTAATTGCTGGTTTCTTTGAGACTTAAAATAGGTCTGAGATCAGACATAGATTAGTTATTGATTGTTATTGGTAGGTTTTTGTTGAAGAATAGAATAGATGTATTGGACTATTGGTCAGATAATGATCAGATATATGTGATCTTAACCAATATTGCAATATTAAAGGGTTCAAGGTTTTATCAAAGGGGTGGTTCAGGAGAGGACCCAAGGATTGGTTTGCACAGGGGGCTGGGTAGAGGAAAGGTTGGTAGTTTCTTTTGGTTGGGCCCTCTTTCTTTGTAAGGGTTATTTGTTGATTGGGGGGTGGTTTTTCTTTAATAGGGTGTTAAATATTTAGGTCACAGAAGAAACCTTATTCAAGCACCTGTTGGGTGGTTTAATTGGTTAAATATGGGTAATAACTTGGTTTCTGATTTTTTGTTTCCTTTTATAACTGATTCACTAATAATATTTATCTGGGTAGGTACCACAGATGGTTATGATGGATTAAGCTGGATGGTTTACTGGTATGGTGGGCATGGATGCTGATAAAACTTGGATAGGGCAGAGAGGCCCTCTTTAAATAGAAAATTCCTACCCCCAGGGGTGCTCAAGGCTGCCCCTGAGGGTTCTCCCTGTTCTCGTGAGGAACAGTGAGGTACAATCACATGAGACATTTTGGCTGGTTGAGAAAAGCTTGTAAAGTTACATGAGGCATTTCTGCTGGTTGGAAAAAAGCTGGTATGTGGGTTTTATGCATGCACAGCCCTGCATAAACTGCTGTGGAGTGCAGATAAAATATATTCCTGTGCAGTACTGGTGGTTGGTCTGGTGCTACTTGACTCTTACTACATGTGTTGCTGTGCATTCACTGGTGGTTTTTTTGGTGCTACTTGCTTCTACCTTCATGTATTTCTGTGCATTACTGGTAGTTTTTTTGGTGCTTCATGGTCTTGACTTCCTGCATATATTGCTGTGTTTTTCTGAGGTTGTTTTTTACTGCTAGTTTGTTGGTATCACATGCTTCTGAAAACATAAATTCCTGTGTGGTGCTGAGGTTGTTTGGTACTGCATGGTTCTGGCTGTCTGCAAATGTTTCTGGGTAGCCCTGTGGTACTTGTGCTGGTGGTTTCTTTTGGTATGGCATGCTTATGACTACCTAATTTGCTGTGTGGTGCTGGGGGTTGTTGGTACTGGTAGTTTTTTTTGGTTTTGGTTGAGCCTGGTTCCACCTTCTCCTGCCAATACTGCTCCTTATTTATGTATGTTTGCTTATTTTTTTGGTCCTGGTTGAGACTGATTCCACTTCCTCCTTCCTGCAATGTTCCTGCATACTTCTGCACATCCTCCTGTATGTATATTTTTTAGCATTCTGGGTGAGGTGACAGGAGCTAAACTAGTTTCACTGCCTCCAGTATCTGTATTGCTATCTTCTGGCTGAGATGAAAGGGTTGGTGTATGGTCCTAGTGTTGAGGGTAAGCTTTTACTGGTATTTACTTCAGGTTTTTACAAGGTATTTATTTATTCCTTCCACAGAGCTGTGAAACCTGGTTGGGTATGAGTTTGCCACAGTTGGAGGTTTGTTGGGCTGTATCTTCTAATCCATGAGAGATAGGGGGGGTACTATGGCTGAGTGACTATGGGTTATTTCTGATTTAGAATCTGTTTTAGAGGTTAATTTGAGGTTTTGAGCTGTTTTTACACTAGAATAGTGAGTTTGATGGCTACAGGACAGGTTTGGACTACCACAATGGCAAGCCTGTTGTTTATAAATATGACTTTGAGCACACCTTGCCATTGTGGTTGCGCCTTAGCTTCTCAAATTCTTCTTTAATGAGTTTAATTGACTCAATTGACAATTTGTGACCAAAAGGTAACAGTTCAGTTGGCAGAACTGTGCCCAAATTTATTTGAGAGTCTTTAAGTGCTGCATGGACTGATTTTATTTGACTTTCAATAACACCCACAAGGTTTCTCCACAAATACAAAATTTTCCCCAAAGATCCCACTAGTAATAATTTGAGAGTGGAATGGTCCCCTTCTACCTAAGACATAGTTTTATTTCCAAAGTCTGGGTAGACAAAATTAAAGCCATTACAAATGTCTCTTTGATAGGACAAATATTCTTTTCCATATACTCAAGTACATCCTCATGGTTTTTCAAGAAAAACTGTATACAAGGTTCAAAGTAAGCACTCCCAACAGAGATCAATAGTCAATAAATTGAATTACTCTGAGTTCTGCACCATTTTCTTCTGCCTCCCCCTTGGTTTTAGAGGCCCCATTCTTGACCCAAAGAGTCATAAATCTATGCAAACAATCATTATCATTACTGAAGCCCACTTTACAGTTTGCTTGTATGTTTTTAGATAAGTTCCAAGTACAAAAATTTCTGGATGAATCAGGGAAACTGTGTTTAATAGCACGAATAAGAGATTTTTCACGGTGCGTCACGAACAATTTTGGAAGCCTCTTGGGATTATAAGCCAACTCCTTTAATGTTTTAAACTCCCAACTGTAAAACTCATAAATGTCTTTTTTTATAAAAAAAAGCCTTTGAAAAATTCTTTTTGTTGGAATTCATTTCTACAACATACAATAGAGGGATGTTGTACCTATTTTTTTTTACAATCCAACAATGCAATATGATGTAATTGATTGCATAGTTTTATAGACTCAGGATGAGCCAAGAATAGGGCCTCTAAGTGACCATCTCCACCAAGTTGGACCTGGAAACCCACTGGGATTCCTGGATAATTTCCAATACATCATCCATAAAACTTTTCCCCTCCAGTTGAACGGCTTTAAATTTTTCTGAGTGTTATAGATTTTTCTATCATCAATGTATTCTCCACCATAAATCTTGCTAAATTTCCTTTCAAGTTGCACTGTATTGAGCCCATCTTTCATTACTTCCCTAATTAAATCTAATGCTTGACCTGATATTCTCCTCAGTTGAGGATACACTCAAGGACTTTCTGATGGTTGATGATTTGGTAGGACATTTGTAATGGAGAGAAGCCACAAGTGACCTTCTACTTTCCTACTTTCACCAATCACAAATTGACACCCAACCTTCCTAGTGTAAGTTTTCCTTTGATGTTTGGTGAGACATGGCCCTTCATAAACACCCAATCTGTCACAAGCTATATCAAAGTATTTTTCTCTCCTTGACTTGAAATTTGTCAATGTGTTGCCATGCATGGCTGCCCATTTCTGAAAATAAATCTTGGCTTCTTTCCTAGTATCAAAGGCTCTCACAGAAGGAGGGTCAAGCGGTCCTAGCACCCCTTATTGACATTAGTACCTGTCAAGCCAAATCCAATTTTGTCAAATCGCGTATGAAGTGTCACCCACCACCTTTAGTAAATTCAAGTTTTGACAGTGTGTTGCCCAATCTGGGACACCTCTGGACCATTAATGAAAAAGTAAAATTTTGATGGACTTTTCTATAGCCTCCATTTAGATCCAAAAAAAAAAAACTTTTTGATCCGGAATGATTCCCATATCCTGTTTCCAAACTTCCATCTCTAACTCTCCTAGTTGTCTAGGATTGTCTATTGGGTGCCTAGCGCCCATTCCCATGTTCAATTTTCCCTTGCTTTGTGCTGCTACCCACCCTTTTGGTGAACGCGCGGATAAAGACCGGCTTGGCTTGCGGGCTTCTATCTGGCACCAGCACCCCAATTGGCCATCAACCTCCACTCATTCATCTCCCTCATACCCACCAATCCCTATCAACCCATTCAAAATTCATTGTTTGATCCTATTGACCATCTTACTTGGTACAAAGTTCATCTCTGATCAATCAATCACCAGGCTAAGATTATCCAAAGTCACTGGTGTATCCAAATTTGAATTAGGTGACCTGGAACGTGATCTGTTGAAGAGATTAAAGTTTTAATTGTGTTGGTCAAACAAAGAAATTGATTGACTCATCCAACTCATCCTGACCCATCATCATCAACCCCAAAGAGTCATCAACAATTACAATGACAACAACAACAACAACAATGACAATGACCACCACTACCACCAACCTTCCTTGCCCCAATCCCCAATCCAAATCCATTGGCCAATGACCGCAAGAATTGCTTGCGGTTGTTGGAACCTTTGCACCACTGCCTCAATCCACCTCCAAGCTCACTGGTCTCCCGCGCGGCTTTTCCATTGCCCGCTGTAAGACTCCAGAGGGTGCTAGGCCGTGGCAGTTCTGTGGAGGGGAAAGGTGCTGTTTAGGCTGACCTCCTGAGTGTTACAAAAATATTTAAATGTAACCAAGATCAAAGTCCAGAACCTGGTAAACTGGGGACCAAATGTAAGAGGATAAAGATTATAGTAGTCGGTAGCTGGGAGACAACACTATCTGAGGCAAGATGATGTTGGGGAAAACTTGGATAGAAGGAGTCAAGAATTGTTCAGAGTTCAACAAGACAAGGCAATTGTGAGTGAAAACGCCCACAAGCTAATAGCTCTGGTTGTCAGAAGGAGCTTAGGAAAGATAAACTCAATCCCAAACAACCTCCAGGTTCTCAATGAACCTTCCCAAATCTCCACAATCAAGCGCTTGAAGGGTACCAGATAACTGTGGGTGGCTTCACAAGACAAAGCTAATTGTTTGAAGAAGCTCTAGAAGCAAAACAATAACTGATTCAAACAAGAATAACCCAACACTTATCAAGGGACTCAAGAGTAGCGTGGCGGAATTCAACTTCAAAAGAGATGAAGGGAGTTTTAGCACTCCAGGTTTCAAAATTAATAAAAAGTCTTCAGTCAAATGTGACTGGGTCCAGAAAGATAATCAAAGGATGATCAGGACAAGTATGGTTGGATAAAAGGATCAGGAGTGGTGTAACACACTCAAGAATTCAATTAGTCAAATTCTTCTTCAACCAGCAAAGATATTGGTTGGCAATAAGGATCAAGGATCAAGGGGTCTGAGTATGGAGGCTCAAGGATTAAGGGGCAATCATAGATATACCCAAATTTTTTTTTGTATCAGATAAAGGGGAATGAAGACCCCACAGATGATGTATTTCAAGAGGATAATGATGATCTTAGGATGTGGTGTGTGTTAGGATGCCATGTGCTGATCTGATGTGATGTAGGATCTCCTCCCCCTCCCCCAACAGGCAGGGGAGAGCCCCTCCTTATATGGGAAGGAGGCCCTGTTAGACTATGTACAAGGGATACTACAAATGGAGCGGAAAAAGAAAGAAAGAATTTTTTTTTTTGATTTTCAGATTTTTAGGTGATCAGAAAAATTTGATCACCCAGGCCGGTGGAAATCCAGCCTTCCTGACTGGGGTGGGATCCTTCTCATCCCTTCACCATCTTTCGCGTCCCTCCGTGGAGGGGCGCGCACGACAATACTGGAATCACCCACCCCTTGCCGGGAGGCGGAAGGGGTGGGAAAGGAAAACGGATCAGACCGCCCGCGGGTGTCCACGGGCAGTAGAAGACACTCTCCACCACCACCCAGAGATTGAAGGGGGTGGGGGAGTCCCAGGAAGGGTGATGGATTGGTTGGGGAGCGGCTGGGGGATCAGATGGGGAATTGAGTTTGGCCTTGAGTTGGATGATTTGATGACGCTCAACCAATCAATGATGATTGACAGATTGATGATGGTGGGAAGATAGGAGCGATAGACTGAAGATCAATTGTCTTTCAATTGCTTTTTGGTTAGTTGATATTGATCCAATGGTCTGTCTTATCCTGATCCGTTCAATTGAGTGAGTGGGCAGTAGTTTGATGATCAATGATAAACAAATTGGGTTGATCAACTTCATTATGTCGAGCCTTGCAGCAAGGTTCTTGGGAAATGTGGAGTGGCTAAGATTGTTTGAATTGACCACTACCGGTGACCAAGGATTGTTTCTTGGCACCCTGATGAGTCTTTAGTTTTGATCTGAGCCTTCTAAATTTTTTGGATGCCCCGATTGATTTCCATAGTTGGTTTGGGGCGGATGAGAAGAAGGAAGCAGAGGATGATGATGATGAGTGATGAGCAACGCAACTAGGACAGTTTTTTTTTTTTTTTCACAATTTTTGAATTCTTTTCCCAAGGTGTCCCAAATGGTTCACCACACCGCATGGGTCTCAGTGGTTGCATGGCCCCGTCAGCCTGTCTGCGCGTCCCCTCAATTGCTGCCTGTGCCCATCCTTGGCACCAGCTGGGGTCTTCCAATTCCTGTCATTCATGATTCAATTCTTCTTTTTTTTGAGTCATTTGATGGTTTCTTTTTTTGTTTTGTTCTCTCATGACCATCCTCAAAAGAAAAAAGAAATTCCGCTCTATCTGTAAGTCTCTCTTGTAAATAATATACAGATCTCTTGTCCATAAAAGGAGGGGCTCTCCCCTGCCTTTTTACAAACATCCATGGGAGTGTGTGCATATTTCCCCCCGTTATCATTGAAATCTGATCCTCATCCTCATCCTGGGTAGATCTTTGATTTCCCCCTGATCCATTGATCCTTAGTCTTTGCCCCTCTGTGGCCTGATCCTTATCACCAACCAATAGCCTTGCTGGTTGAAGAGAATTCTGTCTGTTGGAATTCTTGAGTGTGTTATACCACTCCTTGATCCCTTTCTCTGACCATACTGGTCTTGATCTCTCCTTGATCATCTTTCTGGAGCCAATCACAATTGATTGAAGAGCTCTTATTAAGCTTAAGACCTTGAGTTTTATACCTCCCTTATTTTTTTTTGGAGTTGCATTCTTCCAGCCTACTCTTGAGTTCCTTGAGAAGTGTTGAGGTCATTCTTGCTTCAAATCAGTCACTGTTTGCTTTTAGAGCTTCTTAAACATAGTGCTTTGTCTTGTACAGCCACCCTCAGTTATCTGGTACCCTTCAAGCGCTTGATTGCGGAGAGTTGGGCAGGTTCATTGAGAACCTGTAGGTTGGTTGGGTTTGATTTGATCATCCCCAATCTTCTGCTGAAAATCAGAGTTATTAGATTGTGGGAGTTGTTTACATGAAATAGCTTTTTTCTTTGAACTTAAACCAAACTTTAGATTCTTTTTTCCAAGTTTTTCCCACATAATCTTGGCTCACATAGTGCTGTTCCATTGCTACCAAAATACTATCATCTTTATCCTTTAATACTTGATTCCTCATTTACCAGGTTCTGGACCTTGACCTTGGTTACATTTAAATATTTTTGTAAAACTCAGGAGGGCAGCCTAAACAGCACCTTTCCCCTCCACAGAACTGCCACGGCCTAGCAACATTTGGAGTCTTACATTTGGTCCCCCGGGCTGGGATTGAACCAGAAACCTTGGGATTTACAGTCCCAACTTGAAGAATCAAATCTGAAATCCAATCCAATCCTTTTCTTCTTTTCTTTTTTTGGTCATCATCCAGATCTGATCCGTGGAGGAAACTTGTTCCAGAAGTAAGTTCTCCCAATTGTGCACCATCTGGGAAGGATTCTTGTGATTTTTGTGAAACTCTACCCTTGCCATGCTTGTGAGCCACCTTGGAACTCTGCTTTTTGGATCCCCTTAGGAATTCTGTCTTCAAAATGGAATCTGTTCCCTACGAAATTCTTTGGGCCAAGATGGTCAAGATCAAACCCAAGAACAAGAACCTATGCTTAAATGGAACAAATGTGGAACAATTTTTGGACTCCTATGAAATTGCTGCTGAAGTGGATGGTGCAAGTGAACATGATATGGCCTATCAGTTACAATTTTTTATCTCCTCTGATGAAGTTATGGAAGTGATTGAATTTTCAAACTGATTTGAAACTCATAACTAGAGGCTCATGAAGGAGGCTATGTTGGCTTATTGGGGGAAAATAGATGTGGCTAGGTTTACCTTACAGGACTTGGATGCTCTGGTTTCTCAATGGTATCCAATGGTGGTGTCTCTTCAGCCTCTGATTATCAGTCTTTCAGAAAGTCTTGGGATCCTATTCAGTCTTATCTTATCAGGAACAATCAAATTGACACTGTGGACAAAATTCAAGTTTGATTTTTCCAATTTTTTTTTTCCACGAGTGCAGGAAAGGATTAGGGATGAATTGGTCAAGTCTGGATCCATGATAACTACTAGGGATAATCGATTTAAAATCCCTGTCTTTCTGGTCCTTAGGATTGTGGTGA
Organism: Puccinia polysora; assembly: GCA_025617555.3. Lineage (NCBI taxonomy): Eukaryota > Fungi > Basidiomycota > Pucciniomycetes > Pucciniales > Pucciniaceae > Puccinia > Puccinia polysora. Next base: position 9,762,222 of record CM062628.1, read on the forward strand.
ACAAAGTCATGAAAGGTCAAACTGCTTTAAATTTTGAAAAGACCAGGAGTACTGAACCAGTTCATGCTCCTTCCTTCCAAGAATCCAACAAAATTATGAACAAGATGGAAGCAAATCGCAGACCTAAATCAAGCCCTCAAGCCAATAAGGATACTGCTACCATAGATGAGATTACTAAGCTACTTCAGGCCTTTGAGAATAAAATAGATCATAAAATATCCTCTTTAGCTAACCCTCAACCTGCTAATTCTGTTCCTAAATCCACCTTGGTCTTCTATTACGTTCATAGAGAAGGCCATGGTACTGGTAGATGTCCTGAAATCCAGAAGGACAAGGAGGAAAAATTAGTAGAGCAGAAGGGAAATAATTTCTTTCTTCCTAATGGTGCTTTGATCCCTTTTGACTCATCTTGTCCAATCCGTCATGTGGTGGCTTCTTACCAACCACCAACTCCCAAGAAGGCATCTCTGGTCTCCTTGGATTTTCAATCAACCTGTTGCACTCTTCAACCTTGGTATCCTCCAGCTATCACTTCTTCCAGCTTCTCTGGTGCTTATTAATCTGATCCAGCTAGGAAACACCATGAGGAACCCAAACCTCACAAGTCTCCTCCTGTTCCATCTTCAATCCTTCAAAAACCTGTTAAACGTCAATCTTTGCCTGAGCCTCCTTCCTCTGATGTGGAAGACATGGAAGTAGAAAGGGAACCACTCATGGAAAGGTTCCAGGAAAACTCTGATCCTTCTCCTCCTCTTCAATCTGGTTATCCCCCTCAATCCTCTGATCCATTTCCAGTACCTGCCTCACCTGATCTTCCTCCCTCCACCCAGCCCAAAGTTTGGTTTGAGAGGGGAATTTACAAGGACTACCCTAAATCTGTGGAAGGAGTATTAAAGAAAATTTCTGATCTCAAAATCCCTGATCTGTCTGTGGCTGAACTGCTTTCTATCTCTTCATCTGTGGCTGAAGGCATGAAGGAATGGGTTTCTCATTGACTTGTGAAAATTGGTCCAGAAAAATTGAAGGTCTCTTCTGGCACTTTGATGGAGGACTCTGGTGGAACAGATCCCCCTTCAGATGCCAATCTTTATTCCTGGCCTCTTGGATTTCCTCCCTGCTATCTTGGTGAATTTTCTAAAACAGTTTCTTTTCTTGTGGATTTGGGTTCTCAGCTCAACTTAATATCAGATGCTATGGCCTGCAAACTAAAGCTTAGCCCAAGAGTAAGCTTTAATTCTGCAATTTATGGTATAGGGAATCAGTCATGTGAACTGGTTGGTATTGCTGAGGATGTTCCTGTTCAAATTGGTCAAAATATTGTTGGAACTTGTCACTTCTGGATTACTTGTTTGGAAGGTCCTATGATCTTGGGCTGACCGTTCTTAATGGATTTTGGTGCTACCCTGATTTTTTCTGATCAAGTTGGGGAGAGAATCATTCTCCCTGATGCTGATGGCAGAAAAATTGAAGTTCCGCTTTGTTCCTTGGATTCTGGTTGTTGGGAACAAGATTTTTCTGGTCAATCTCCCAAAACAGTTCTAAAGGGAAGGCAGAAGGACAACTCTCCTTCCTCTCAGCCTCATTTTTTATTGGATTAGTTGATTCTACTGATAGTTTTAGTTTCTCTCAGCCTCAGACTTCAACTTATGGATCAACTTCAACCTCAGAGGCATATTTTTTGTTTTCCTCATCATCTCTTCCTCATCCAAATAAGATCAAAATTCAAAAACATAAAAAATCCGAAAATTCCAAAAATATTTCTTCTCTCTCTGTGTCTGTTGTTTCTTCTTTTCCTTTTTCCCTTCAGCCTTATCAATTATCCTCTACTCCAGTTTTGAATCTCGGAAATGAGCCTAAACTAGATCCCAATCTCAGTTCTTTTCTTGGTGGTTTTTTTATGAAGGAGTATGGTCTTAAGTGGAGGCAATGTGGGGTAGAAGTAAGTCCTCCCAATTGTGTCCCATCAGGGGCCTCTACTACTGCCATTTTTGAAAATCTACCCTGTGCCACACATGTGAGAAATGTGTTAGCTTTTGGATCCTTTTTTATGGAAAAGGCACCTTTCAAAGATGAGGTGGAACATCAAACTTGGAAGATGTTGGAACTTGGCCTCAGTTTTTGTAGTCAGGTCTCACTGGTCAATGCTTGGAGGAAGAAAGGATTCCTCTCTTTTGCAGCAAAGTCTAAACCATTTGCAAAAAAGGTTCAACCAGTCAACCAACCAATGCCTGTCAACCTCAACCCTCCGCTTATGCGCCCCCCTCTATCCCGCAATCCTTACTGTGGTTTACCTCAAGCTCTTACTGTTCCATTCATCCCCTCTGGTTGTGTCACTGAAGAACTTCTGAAAGTGGTCAAAATTGGTCCAGGGGGATGGATTCTTCCTGATGAGTTGAATTTGATAAAAAATGTCTTAGCCCTGAGGGAAAAATATATTTCTTTCTGTGGAGAAGAGAGAGGTCTCTTGAAAGAATCCTATGGCCTCCCTTACATTATCCCTGTAGTAGAAAATGATCCCTGGCAAAAGAAGAAGATCCCAATCCCTGCTGCTAAAGTTGACAAATTCATCAAGTTAGTCCGCAAATGAGTCCAAACCGGTTTATATGAAAAATTAACTTCTAGCTATTCCAGTCCTGTTTTCTGTGTTCTCAAGAGTAATGGTAAAATTAGAATAGTTCATGATCTCCAGCCTCTAAATAAGGTTACTATTCAAGACTCTGGTATTCCCCCTGCTACTGAAGAATTTGTCAAATCCTTCTCTGGGAGAGCTTGCTATGGTCTAGGTGACATTATGGGTGGCTATGACAAACAATCCTTACATCCAATTTCTTGTCCTCTCACTACTTTCAATACTCCTCTTGTTTGTTTCCAACTTACTCGATTACCTCAAGGTGCCACCAATTTGGTTGCAGTTTATCAGGCTCAAATGGTTTGGATCCAGGATGAAATCCATGATCATGCTGGTATCTTTATTGACAATGGCGGAATTAAAGGACCAGTTTCTGATTATAACAATGAGCTCTTACCCTGGCATTCAGGAATCCTTCAATGTATCTGGGAATATGCAACCACTCTGGAAAGGATCCTGTTTTGAATCAAGGAGTCTGGTCTCACTATCTCTGGTTCCAAATTGGATGCCTGTGTCCCTGCTTGTGAAATTGTTGGTCATGTGGTATGCAAAGAAGGAAGAAGGATGGCTCCATCCAAAGTCAACAAAATTCTCTCTTGGCCTACTCCCATCAATCCAACTGAAGTCAGAGGGTTCGTAGGTGTTTTAATCTATGTTTGAATCTTTATCCCTTCTCTATCCAAAATTTTCATTCCCTTGCGTTGCTTAACCAGGAAGGATGCTGAATGGTTTTGGACCCAAGCTTGTGAACAATCATTTCAGATGACCAAAAAAATTGTTGGAAAAGACATTTTCTTGAAGAATATCACTTATGGACCTAGGTCTGGCAAGATTAAGCTGGCTGTGGACTCTAGTTATCAATCTGTTGGGGCTGTCCTTACTCAGGAAGATGAAAATGGTTTGGATTGTCCTGCTCAGTATGAATCTCTTCTTTTTTCAGAGGTGGAATCGAGGTAATCCCAGCCAAAAATGAAACTTTGTGGTGTGGCCCAAATGTTAAAGAAGCTCCAAACTGTTCTCTGGGGTCAACAATTTTGAGTTACAAGTTGATGCACTATCCATTATTGAAATAATCAATGCCCCCAGTCTTCCAACCGCTCAAATGACCCCTTTGGTGGCTTTCATCCAGTTTTTCTCTTTTGATATTGTTCATAGGCCTGGAAAATCTTTTACCATGCCTGATGGTTTATCTCAACGCCCTCTTGGAGATGAAGAATTGGATGTTGGAGTGGATTTTGACAAGGAGGAACCGTTAATTTGTCCTGTCTTCACCTTTTCCTCTCAAGATTATTCTGGCTTCCAACAAGGCTTCTGGCTTAAATTAGATCAGTATCTCTCCACTCTCCAAAGGCCTCCTGATCTCTGTCAGCTTGTTACTATTGCTGAGAAAGCTGCAAAAGTAACAAAAATAACATAAGAATAATAATAATACAATTAACATAAGAAGGAGTTGGAAAACCATGAATATTATTACAGAAATGGATTTTCCACCCAGCATTAGGTAGGGTCACTCACTGACCCCACCCTTGAAATCCAACTCCTTATATTTTTAAATAATTAAGGAAAGAAAGACCAAAATACTACGGCTCCACTATTGAGTTTTTGGCCAATTAAATATTTCACACAAATTATCATGTTTAGGTTTCACACCTAAAATTCAGTCAGAATTGGGGTGTTGTGTATATTTTAGGAGTTATGGGCGGAAATGTGTTTTGTCACAATTCCCGCACGCAGCCGCAGCAGCCAATGCACCAGCTCGCGGCTGAGATACAGCCCTGTCACTCCCTCAAGGTCGTGTACGCAGCCCCAGGCCTCTGACAAGTATGCAGCCGCGGGACTACGGGTTGACAGAGTGACAGGCGGCCTGAGAGGCTCAGGTACCGCGCAAACATGCTACAACCCACACGGGAACACTATACATATGTAATAAATGTTCCTGTGGATAGTAGATAGTCTAAAAATACATAATATTATATAAAAATACTTAAATAATCCTTATACCTATTTTTTATTTAATATAATTCAAAGTACCAAGAATGTTGAAAATAAGACAATGTAAACTTCTAAAAATATATTAAAATACTTTAATATACTTTTATGAGAATTTCTAGACATCAATATTTTTTTGACATACTAAGAAAACTAATGATGTAAAAATATCACATGAATTCTCATGACTTATATTTTTAAGTGATTATCTTAGTAAATCAACTGGAACTCAAAAATAAGGAGTAAAATCAATATCATGACTTTTACTCCAGATATATAATACATAATGAGAACTTACCTGACATCAAGATGTCCGTGGAAATGTCTATTTATATAATTATTAAATTACTGGGAACATTTACTAAGGATAATTAATTGAATAATACATAAATGGGATTGATTAGTGTTATTCACATGTCCTAATATCTATTATGAAGTAGAATAATTCCCATACCCCAAGGAATTAAATGCTACCCGTGATAGAGCACCAAGAACACATGAAAGGCTACCCCTGGTCACCCTTCTAGCCTTAGTGTCCGTCCCTTTGAGCACCTGAACCCTCAGAAGGACAATGTTGGGACTCCAAAAGCTATAAATAAAGAGATCTTTTGAGTATATTGATGGGCAGAGACCCAGTTATATTCATATCCAGACACCGTTCCAAGGTAATCAAGTACTTATAAGAGATAGGTAAGTGATTTATGGCTAAGTCTGATCAATAATATCCGCTCTCAACCTCTTTTATATCTATTAAAACTGCTGAACAACCTTTTAACCCCAGTATACAGGTTTAACCCATCAGTGCACGTCTCAAACAGATACCCAAAGGATTTAATAATATACCAGTGAGTTTTATTATCATTTCTCTGTCGTGGTAGCTTGGCTACAAGGCCCTGCCAATCCACCGTGTATTTTATATACATATTATCTTTGGGTAAAATATCCTTCAAGCTAAAGAGCCCAAAGTAACCAGGACTACGTGCTTTCATACTGAAATCCCTGAAGAGAGGTGTTAAAGATCCCCAATATAATTGTGGCCCCTCTATAAAAATATTTAATAATCAATTTATTCATATTGATTTAAAACAATAAACCATAACCAATCCACTTAACCTTGCAATAAGCTTAATCCAAATATTTAAGTATTTTTGCTGCATTTATTAAATAATATATTTATTATTTATTCTATCACCTCTGGTAGCCAAATGATAGCAAGGGTCTTGGCATCCAGTAGGCTGATAATTGGGGGTCTGGCCAGGAATTATTCCATTTCCTTATAATTAATACCTTGGACCAGACATTTCACAAAAAAATAAAATCAAAGATAAATTTATCTGACTTTATAACCTTGATTTATCATTAAATTCTTTTGCAGTGGATTTAAAAACCAATGCAGAATTAATAATATATTATTTAAATCTTTTAAAGATAAGAAAAGAAGAATATATTAAAAATTATAAACCTACTGGTTGGAAAGCTTTAACTCAAGCTGAGCAAATTAATATCTCTTCTGCACGTAAACACTTAGATAAACTCCTTGAACAAGAAGATCTTAATAGGCGTATCAACTTTCAGGCTCTATTAAGGAAACATAAAGCTTGGAAGAAATACCGTATAAATTACTTTTTGAAATATAAAAGTAAGTATACAATTTGTATTACCATATAATTTTTTTTAAAAAAATACTGATATTTTATTAAACAATAAAATACACTTTTTTATCAGTGAACCCTCCTGTACCAGAAAACACCGCCACTGAACTTGATTTATTGGATCAGGAAATCCCAGATATCTCTGGAAGCCCTGAAAATATTGATACGGCAGGTGAAGACCTCATTGGAACACATCAAGACCCCATAGGATTACCTACTAAGGATCAATTTAACCCCAATAAGGTCTTGGTACGCTTGAACATCAATTTAAGTGAGTTTTGAATAAAACTTATTTTTACAGATTTTTTCTGTAAAATAATTATAAACATATTATTCTAAAAATGAATAGACGTAACACAAGAGCCTCAGGAAGAATTCCCTCCTATGGATCTTTGCCAACAGCCCTCAGTAACTGTGAGACCACCAATAAGGACAATCATGAAGGGACTAGAACCTGTGAATCAAATGTTGATGGACAAGGAGCAGCACCAATCACTTCTGCCCTCTCCCAACCTAGAGCCGGAGAAGGTAGTAGAATCAAGCCACCCTCCTTTAAAAAAAGATTCCCTGCAGCCACCCCAGAAGAATCTGGCCAAGGAAGCCAAGATCAAAGACTTAGTCAAAGAACACGTGAAATATTGGGAAGAATTCAAAGAAGCCCAAGCCAAGGAGGACATGGTATCCATGAAAAAGATAATCTCCCAGGCAAAAGCCACCCAGATAGCTCTTCAGAAAATGATTTCAAGGAAAGAGGTATAATCCTACATAGAAAAGTGGAATCCTTGGGATCAATTAGCCCAACTGAAAGTCAAAGGATCAGGAAAGAAGTGATCCTCTTCCCATCCCAAGCCAAAGGGAAAGAAAGACTGGGATCAGATAATATCCCTAGCTCAAAATTGGAAAAAGGTTTACAACAATTAGCTTCTAATTCTGATCCCAAACAAACCTCTGATGTAATTACTTCCTTTTCTAATGATATGCGTCATAATTTGAAAATTGTTTGTGAAAATTTGGAAGGTGTTTATACCCAATTGGATAAATTAACCTCAGTGGTAGCCAAATTGATTAATAACCAAACAAAGATGGTAGGAATGGAAGAAATCAAAGAACACACAGAAAAGTTATTGGAGACAATTAATCAATGTAGGATCAAACAGACTCAAAAAATTGAGAATATGTTATCAGGAATCCAAGAAGATCTTATTATGTCTTTCCACCCCTTAAAAGAATAATTGGCAACCACCACTAACATCTCTATTCTATTCCTTAGTGAAAAATTGGATGTGCTTAATAACAAAGTGGACCTGCAACTTAATCTGATCAAAAAAGATCTTAGAGACTTGAAAGTCTGTCTGACCAACTTGGGGAGTACCACAGAGGAACCAAAACCTTCCGGACAAACCACTACTCCTTATGCACCACCCTTATTAGGAATGCATAGTAGTGACACCTTTAGGCCTAGTCCTACACCTGAGATGGAACAAGCACTCAAACTGTTACCCCCTATTTCTGAATGGCCCAAGTTCTCTGGTGAAGGAGAATACAATCATATAAATTTTATTAAATTTATTGACTACACCATTAAATCTTATGAACTACCAGAAGCTATAGCCTTAGTCAGGCTACCCAGACTATTTGAAGAAGTAGCATTGGACTGGTTTATCAGTAAAAGAGAAGAAGTAGGATCCTTACCATGGAATTCTTGGAAAATTCTGATTAAAGAACAATTTGGTTCTAGAATTTGGAAAAGAAAAATGATGAAAAATTTCAAAAATTGCTCATTTGACCCCTCCAAGAATAAACCTCACAAATGGTGCTTGAAACAGAAGAAAAGATTGGATTGCTTCTATCCAGATGCTGATAAAGAGGAAGTAAGTGAAAGACTCCTCAACCTGTTTCCTGGCAATCTTAACCATAGTGTAAGATGTAGGATGAGTATGGATGCGGACTTGCCAACTCTAATCAATGTGCTAGAAAAAGTAAGAGACATGAATGGGTTGGACAAGAAAGCTCATTCCAGACCCAAAGAGAACTATAACATAAAAAAAACCAGAGAACAACCTCCTCTGATAAATTCCTCTGATAATAAGAAACCTAATGAGAATAGGGATAAAGAGAGGATGCCGGCAACTTGTTGGAATTGTAACAAGACTGGGCATATGAGACAAGAATGCCCATTACAAAAAAGGAAGATAGCAGTCTTGGAAGGAGAACAGGAGGTTGAAGAGAATCAGAACTATGAAGACATAGCTGATACTGAAGGATCTCTTTCTGAATGTGAATTGATCCTGACAAACCCTGTTAATTTTATAGAAGGAGATATAGGCACTTCTGTAGAAATCAATAACATCCATGGGGATTCTAGCTTGCCTCAACAATGGGATCCTACCATAATTCCTAGGCATATTATGGATGTCAAACAATTAACAGTTAAAACTAAGAGTGGGAAAGGTTGACCACTGGTCAAACTTATTATGCAACAGGATTAGATAAAAACAGACCTTCAATGTTATTAGTGGATAGTGGAGCCTTTTGCTCATGTGTCTGTGCTGAATTCTTAAACAAATGGGACCCCAATTGGAAATAACGCCTTTTGCCCATCCCAAAAGCCAGGTTCAGCTCTTGCAACTCTACCATGGATGCTATTGGAGTATGAACTGCTCCTATAATACTACCTCACACTAAAGGATCTTTGAGAATACAAGTGGAATTTGTAGTATTGCTCAATGGACTATGTAACTACCTGATACTGGGTAATGATGCCTCATGTCTATATGGTATAGAAGTGTTCCAGAGTAGAGGAAGATACTTCACGGTAGGAGGTAATTGGGATAAGAAGTTTAATATATGCACCATTCAGTCTAACTTCCCCTCCTCTACTTATCAAAAGCATTTAGAAGACTTTGACCACAAATATTTCTCTCAAGCAGCTCTGAATATGAAACTTTCTGAGGAGCAGAAGAAAGATATATTGAAAGTCTGCTTTGAGAACCAGAATGCTTTTTTTACTAAAGATCATCCCATTGGTGATATGAAAGGACATGATATGGTATTGACATTGACAATTAAGCCTCCTTATCCTCCTAACTTAAGAAGGCCAGCCTATCCTTCTAGTCCTAAGTCTAGAAAAGCTCTTGAGGAACATATCCAAGAACTGATAGACTTACAAGTATTAAGGAAAGTAGGGAATAATGAACAGGTAGATGTGACCACACCTGTAATCATAGCTTGGCATAATGACAAGTCAAGAATGGTAGGAGACTTCAGAATGCTCAACAATTATACTCAAGCAGATTATTATCCTATACCCCGGAATGGTCATTCTCTGCATAACTTCTCCAAGGCCAAGTACATGACTACTATGGATATGCTTAATGGTTTCAAACAGATACCAATAAGCCCTGAAAGCAGGAAGTTTATGAGAATAATCTGTCATTTGGGAATATATGAATATCTTAGGATGCCCTTTGGTATAAAGAATGCTCCATCACACTTCCAGAGAACAATGGATAAAGTTCTAGGTACTTACATCAGACAAGGATGGATGATGGTATATATAGATGATGTTATCATATACTCTGATGACTGGGATACTCATATTAATCAAGTAATTCTAGTACTCCAGACAATCTCCAGAGCAGGATTGAAGGTGTCCATGAAGAAATGCAACTTTGGCTACGGAGAATTGAAAGCCTTAGGACATATAGTCTCTGGTATAAATCTAGCTGCTGATCAAAATAAGATAGCTGCTTTCATGAATAGACCTATGCCACAAAAAAAAACAGAATTACTGTCTTTCATTAGTTTTTGCAGTTATGACAGACAATACATACCAAATTTTGCTATGCTAACCAAAAGTCTGTATGAAGTATGCAACAACAACACCCTATTTGAAATGACTCATGAGAGACTAAAAAAATATGCAGAATTAAAAATAGCTATGACCTCTACTCCTCTACTCATCCAACCAGATTACTCCAAGCCCTTCAAACTGTACATTGATGCCTGCATGGAAGGGCTAGGAGCTGCTTTACATCAGGAAAGGATAGAAGAAGACAGACCAGTAGAGAAACCAGTAATCTTCATATCTAGACAGATCAAAGATACAGAGAAGAGATATGGGGCCAATCAGTTGGAATGTTTGGCACTAGTATGGGCTTTAGAGAAGCTACACTATTAATTGGAAGGCACCACTTTTCAACTAATCACAGACTGCAATGCTGTAAGAACTCTTATGAACATGAAAACTCCCAGCAGACATATGCTCAGGTGGCAAATTGATATAAAACAGTACAGAGGACAGATGACTATAGTGCATAAAGCTGGAGCTAAACATCAGAATGCTGATAGTCAAAGTAGGAATGCTTTGCCTAATGACTCTAATAATCCAGAATATGACCCTGAAAATCAAGATATTTTTCCTATCCTGAACATCAATCTTCTTGCATTGAGTGCTCCAATAATGGAAATCCACTTATGTGAATTAGATACTGCTTTCTTCAACCTAGTAAGGGATAGCTACTCTCCTGAAATCAAGCTGCTGATTAACATTATGGAATGTGAATACCCAGAAGCAGCTCTGATAAATAGCCTACCTGCTTCATTACTTAAACCCTATAAAGCAGGAAGGTTTACCTTTTGGGATGGTCTCCTTTACTATAGACACCAACATTCCAGCGTATTGGTACTAAGCAAGAAAGAACATATACAACATATACTCCAGGAATGCCATGATAACTGTTCATCAGGGTATCTATCCACAGAAAGAACCTTAGAAAAAGTAAAACAAACTTCCTGGTGGATAGATTGGAAAGAAATCACTACTGAATATGTTACTAGCTGTGAAACCTGCCAGAAATCTAATAAAACTACTGGAAAAAGGTTTGGACTCTTACAGAAGATATCTGAACCTACAACCAGATGGGAAATCATCAATATGGATTTTGTCACCGGCCTCCCCCATGGAGGTACTTATTCATATAACTCTGTCCTATTTATAGTTGACAGATATTCTAAGAAGGCAAAATTCTTACCTAACCACAAAGAAGATAGTGCTATGGATTTAGCTTTACTATTCTGGAATAAGATCATAGCTGATGTGGGTATACCCAAGATTATAATCAGTGACAGAGAGCCCAAATTCACCTCTGAGGTTTGGAGGAATCTACATGATATACTGGGTACTACTCTAGCATTTTCTACAGCATACCATCACCAAACTGACGGATTAGCTGAAAGAATGATACAGGCCCTAGAAGATATAGTAAGGAGGTTCTGTAGCTTTGGTCTAGAATACAAAAACTCAGATGGTTATTGCCATGATTGGGTAAGCCTACTCCCAGCCCTAGAAATGGCTTATAACAGCAGTAAACATTCTACTACCAAAGAAGCTCCTTACATACTAGAAAGAGGATGGATTTCAAAACTCCCTAGGAATAACTTAAACTATAACTTAGCCACTATTCATGCAACATCTCTTGACTTTAAGAAGATGATAGATCTGGCAAATAATCATGCTCAAAAATTTGTAGAAGAAGCAGTAGAATGCAACAAACAAAGATGGGACAAATCACATAAAGAACCTGAATTTATAATAGGAGATCAGATCTTGATATCTACAACCAATTTCAACAACCTAGCAGGCAACAGAAAACTGAAACCAGCCTTTGTTGGACCATTTATTATTAGGAAGAATCATGGCAAAAATGCTGTGGAAGTAATCTTGAGTTAAGAATTATCAAGGAAAAATCCATTATTTCCTGTTATCCTAGTCAAAAACTTTCAAACAAGAGAAGGCAGCAACCTCCCTCCAGCAATAATCCCAATAGAACCTGACCCTGTGAAAGAAAAAGGGAAAGTCAGCAGGATATTGAAAGATAAGAAAGAGAGAGTACAAGGTAAAGATGTTAGACTATACTTAGTAAGATACAAAGGAGAGTCTGCAGAAAAAGAGGAATGGTTACAAGAAAATAACATACCTGATGGAAAGATACATCTCAGAAACTACAGAGCCAGCAAAAGGAACTGAAACACACATGAAGTTAACTTTCTCCCAACACACTCCAGATTTTTTTCAGATATGGCCATTTCTTGGAGTGGGGGAATCTCAGCTTGCTACTATTGCTGAGCAAGCTGCAAAAGTAACAAAAATAACATAAAAATAATAATAATACAATTAACTTAAGAAGGAGTGGGAAAACCATGAATATTATGACAGAAATGGATTCTCCACCCACAATTAGGTAGGGTCACTCACTGACCCCACCCTTGAAATCCAACTCCTTATATTTTTAAATAATTAAGGAAAGAAAGACCAAAATACTACGGCTCCACTATTGAGTTTTTGGTCAATTAAAAATTTCACACACATTATCATGTTTAGGTTTAACACCTAGAATTCAGTCAGAATTGAGGTGTTGTGTATATTTTAGGAGTTACAGGCGGAAATGTGTTTTGTCACAATTCCCGCACGCAGCCGCGGCAGCCAATGCACCAGCTCGCGGCTGAGATACCGCCCTGTCACTACCTCAAGAGCGTGTACGCAGCCCTGGGCCTCTGACAAGTATGCAGCCGCGGGACTATGGGTTGACAGAGTGACAGGCGGCCTGAGAGGCTCAGGTACTGCTTAAACATGCTACAACCCACACGGGAACATTATACATATGTAATAAATGTTCCTGTGGATAGTAGATAGTCTAAAAATACATAATATCATATACAAATACTTAAATAATCCTTATACGTATTTTTTATTTAATATAATTCAAAGTACCAAGAATGTTGAAAATAAGACAATGTCAACTTCTAAAAATATATTAAAATACTTTAATATATTTTCATGAGAATTTCTAGACATCAATATTTTTGTTACATACTAAGACAACTAATGATGTAAAAATATAACGTGAATTCCCATGAGTTATATTTTTAAGTAATTATCTAAGTAAATCAACTGGAAATCGAAAATAAGGAGTAAAATCAATATCATGACCTTTACTCCAGATATATAATACATAATGAGAACTTTCCTGACATCAAGATGTCTGTAGAGATGTCTATTTATATAATTATTAAATTACTGGGAACATTTACTAAGGATAATTAATTAAATAATACATAAATGGGATTGAATAGTGTTATTCACACGTCCTAATATCTATTATGAAGTAGAATAATTCCCATAACCCAAGGAATTAAATGCTACCCGTGCTATAGCACCAAGGAAACAAGACAGGCTACCCCTGGTTACCCTGCTAGCCTTAGTGTCTGTCCCTTTGAGCACCTGCAACCCTCAGAAGGACAATGTTGGGACTCCAAAAGCTATAAATAAAGAGATCTTTTGAGGATATTGATGGGCAGAGACCCAGTTATATTTACATCCAGACACCATGCCAAGGTAATCAAGTACTTATAAGAGATAGGTAAGTGATTTATGGCTAAGTCTGATCAATAATATCCGTCCTCAACCTCTTTTATATCAATTAAAACTGCTGAACAACCTAATAATCCCAGTATACAGGTTTAACCCATCAGTGCATGTCTCAAAAAGATACCCAAAGGCTTTAATAATATACCAGTGAGTTTTATTATCCTTTCTTTGTCGTGGCAGCTTGGCTACAAGGCCCTGCCAATCCAGAGTGTATTTTATATACATATTATCTTTGGGTAAAATATCCTTTAAACTAAAGAGACCAAAGTAACCCGGACTACGTGTTTGCATACTGAAATACCTGAATAGAGGTGTTAAAGATCCCCAATATAATTGTGGCCCCTCTATAAAAATATTTAATAATCAATTTATTCATATTGATTTAAAACAATAAACCATAACCAAACCACTTAACCTTGCAATAAGCTTAATCCAAATATTTTACGTATTTCGGCAGCATTTATTAATTAATATATTTATTATTTATTCTATCACCTCTGGTAGCTAAAAAATAGCAAGGGTTTTGGCATCCAGGAGCCTGACAATCTCTCTGCTAAAGATTTTCAATCACTCAAAAGGAAGTCCTCCAATTTCTTTGTCCAAGGTACTAGGCTTATGAAAAGAGGCAACTCTTGGGGTCTTATTGTTGTCACCATCCCTTCTAAACAAGATTCCATCCTTGAAATTCTCCATGAAGGCCTTGTTAATTGTGGGGAAAACAAAACTTATTGTTGTATATCCAAACAATTCTGGCGGCCATCCTTGAAGAAATCAGTCTCTCAATGGTGCAAGAGTTGTGAAGTATGTCAGAAATGTGATCTTAGGCGCCCAGAAGAAATTTGTTATCTCACTGGAGAGTCCACTGTCTTTGGAAGGATTGCTCTTGATGTGGTTCATATTAAGGCTGGTGGAGATAAATACCTCATAGTGGCTAGAGATGATTTTTCTGGATGGGTTGAAGCAAAATTTCTTAAGAACCTCAGCTCTGAGCCAGTAGCAGCCTTCCTTTATGAGACTTGGACAATGCGTTATGGCTTGGCTCAATCTTATTCAACTGATGGTGGCTCTGAGTTTGGTGGCAAACTGGCCAAAATGATCCAATCGCTTACTGGTAAACATAGGGTGACCACTCCTTATTATCCTGAAGGAAAAAGCATGGTGGAAAGAGGCCATGCCCCTTTGAAGGCTGCTCTTGTCAAGTTGGCTGGTGAAAGTGGAAAGAATTGTTGCAAATTTCTTCCTCTGGTCCTCTTCTCCAATCAAATTTCAACTAAACAAACCACTGGCTACTCACCTTATGAAATTATCTTTGGACAAAGGGCTGTACTTCTTCTTGATCTTGAAATGGAATCTTTCTTAGGTATTTTTTGGGAAATTGTTTCTTCCACCACTGATCTATTAGTTGCCAGATCCAAGCAACTGGAGAAAAGTGAAGATATTTGTGACAGAGCTTATCAGAAGATGATGGAGTCAAGAGAAAAATCAGTCCAGTATTGGGAGGATAAGCACTCCAATCAAATCACGAATCCCTTGAATCCTGGGGATCTAGTCTTAGCTTATAATAGATCCTTGGAAAATCAGTGGGGAAAGCTTTTCTCTAACTGCTGGAATGGTCCTCATTGAGTGGTCCATCAAGTCAGAGGTGGATCATATTTTTTGGAGGAGCTGGATGGTACTCAGATGGCCAGAAGGTTCTCTGCTGATCAGGTCAAGAAATGTCATGGTTGTGGAGGCAACTTGTTCTAGAAGTAAGTCCTCCCAATTGTGCACAACCAGGGGTCATCTGCTGCATTTTGTTGTGAAACTCTACTGTATGCCACGTATGTGAGCACCTAGGACACCTTCTTCATTCTGTTATCTCAGCCACTTCCAGGACCCTTTCCTTGGATGGATCAAGCTCCCTTTTCAATCACCCTCAAGATCCATCTGGTGTTTTTCTGTTTCAATTCCTCAGTTTCTTATTTTATATATATCATCAAAGAAACTCAGATTCAGACTAGGGACAGCCTGTAAGTTGGGTAGAGATGTGGTACCCAATATGGGACACCTCTGCACCAGTACTGAAAAAGGAAAATTTTTATGAACTTTTCTATTGCCTCCATTTAGGTCCAGAAAAAAAAAACCTTTTTGATCCGGAATGATTCCCATATCCAGTTCCCAAACTTCCAGCTCTCACTCTCCTGGTCATCTAGGATTGTCTCTTGGGTGCCTAGTAAGTATTATATACATATATCATCAAAGTTACTCAGATGCAGACTAGTGACGGCCTGTAAGTTGGGGAGAGATTTGGTGCCCAATCTGGGACACCTCTGGACCAGTACTGAAAAAGTAAAATTTTTATGAACTTTTCTATAGCCTCCATTTAGATCCAAAAAAAAACTACCAAGTTCATCTCTGATTGATCAATCACCAGGCTTAAATTATCCAAAGTCATCAGTGTATCCAAATTTGAATTAGGCGACCTGGAATGTGATCTGTTGAAGAGATTAAAGTTCAAATTGTGTTGGTTGAACAAAGAACTCAATCCACTCATCCAACTCATCCTGACCCATCATCATCAACCCCAAAGAATCATCAACAATGAAGACCATGACAACAATAACAACAATGACAATGAACACCACTACCACCATCCTTCCTTTCCCCAATCCCCAATCCCAATCCATTGGCCAATGACCGCAAGCGTTGCTTGCGGTTGTTGGAACGCTTTCACCACCACCTCAATCCACCTCCAAGCTCACTGTTCTGCTGCGCGGCTTTTCCATTGCCCGCACGGGTCTCAGCGGTTGCATGGGCCCGTCAGCCTGTCTGTGTTTCCCCTCACTTGATGCCTGTGCCCATCCTTGGCACCGGCCGGGGTCTTCCCATTCCTGTCATTCATGATTCAATTCTTCTTTATTTTTGAGTTTTTTGATTGTTTCTTTTTTTCTTTTGTTTTCTCATGACCATCATCAAAAGAAAAAAAAAAAATTTCCGCTATATCTGTATATCTCTCTTGTAAATAATCTACACACCAAGGAGGGGCTCTCCTCTGCCTTTTTAAAAACATCCATGGGAGTGTGTGCATATGTCCCCCCCATTATCATTGAAATCTGAACCTCAGCCTCATCCTGGGTATCTCTATGATTGCCCGTGATCCATTGATCCTTAGTCTTTTCCCCTCTGTGGCCTGATCCTTATCACCAACCAATAGCCTTGCTGGTTGAAGAGAATTCTGTCTGTTGGAATTCTTGAGTGTGTTATACTACTCCTTGATCCCTTTCTCTGACCATACTGGTCTTGATCCCTCCTTGATCATCTTTCTGGAGCCAATCAAAATTGATTGAAGAGGTCTTATTAAGCTTAAGACCTGAAGTGTTATACCTCATTTATTTTTTTTTGTAGTTGCATTCTGCCAGCCTACTCTTGAGTTCCTTGAGAAGTGTTGAGGTCATCCTTGCTTCAAATAAGTTACTTTTTGCTTTTAGAGCTACTTAAACATAGTGCTTTGTCTTGTACAGCCACCCTCAGTTATCTGGTACCCTTCAAGCGCTTGATTGCGGAGAGTTGGGCAGGTTCATTGAGAACCTGGAGGTTGGTTGGGTTTCAGTTGATCATCCCCAATCTTCTGCTGAGAACCAGAGTTATTAGATTGTGGGAATTGTTTACATGAAATATCTTTTTTCTTTGAACTTAAAACAAGCTTTAGCTTCTTTCGTTCAAGTTCTTCCCACATATTCTTGGCTTGGATAGTGCTGTTTAATTGCTACCAAACTACTATCATCTTTATTGTTTCCTACTTGATTCCTCATTTACCAGGTTCTGGAACTTGACCTTGATTAAATTTAAATATTTTTGTAACACTCAGGAGGGAAGCCTAAACAGCACCTTTCTCCTCTGCAGAACTGCCACGGCCTAGCACAGTTTGGAGTCTTACAATGGAAAATCTTGTTCCTGTTGCAAAGAAAAATTTTGTTCCCCAATTTCAAATCTAGAAAATGAAGCAATTGGGGCTTCCAATTTTTTCTTTTCCAAATCCCTACCCAAATTCCTAGAGTCCTACAAAACTTTGTTAATTAACCTTTTCATTAATTCATTTTGCATAGCCTTGTTTAATCCAGGAGGGCTTGGGCTTTCCACTCTTCCCATAAACAAAAAGGATTCAACAGCAGGTTAGTATTTGATGCATTTTTCATTCCAACAACTACAAAAGTTATCTTAATTTTGGGGGGAGAAAAATTAATTCTGAGAAAAATTGATTTATGCAAAGGGTGATTGGTGTGTGTGTATATGAGTGTTTGATTCCAAGTTTCACATTTTCTTTTTGTGGTACAATAATAGTCCCACATGTTATGTCAGATCTCCAAATTGTGGTTGAAAGGACTCACATGTGGTCCAGGGGTACCATTAATCCCCCCTCAAATGGCCCATTTGCGGGGGGAGTAGCCCAAATGGGCCAGGAAAAAATGTGCATCCCTCACTCCCAACTGGTGCAACCTCAAGGAGGTTGCAAACCGTTGATCACAACCCCTTGGGGGTTGCTTGAGGCAAGAGAAACCTGGAAATCAACTGGCTGGGCCATCATTACGGCGATTCACATCCTTTTGAAACCCTGAAGTTGCAAATATAAAATTGGCCAAAAAAAATATATATAAATGAAATTAAATAAATACTTAAATTATTTTTTTTGCAATTCACTACCCACAATGGGTTGCGTGGCACGGTTCCTGACGCATTTTGGGTTGCAAATGGCCGCTTGCAACCCAAAATGGGTCGGAAATCGCGCCACGAAACCCAATCTTCTTAGTTAACGGGGGTTGCAAGGTTGAAAATTCAGGATTGGCCTATTTTTATTTTTTTTTTCAACATCTCATTCTCTTCTTCATCTTTTTTTTGCAATTGGGTCTTGAATGGCCGATCACAACTCCAAATTGCATTGTGAGCGGCTGTTTGCAACTAAGACAGGTCACAAGTTGTGCAATGCAACCAATTTTAGGTTGTGCAGGGGGGTTGCAAGGTTCCCAATTAAACATTGGGATTTCATTTTTATTTTTATTATTTTTTAAAAATTCACAAAACCACACAAATTCAAGGGAAATGTGAAAAAAGTATTTCCATTTTTTAATTTTTTTTTGCCTCCCTGTCAGGATGGTGGAAAACATAGACTAACTTGTGCACCTCCCTTCAGGCATGTAGATTTGTCTCAGTTTTCTTATTTTTTTTTTTTCTTTTTTCTTTTTTCTTTTTTATTTTTTATTTTTTATTTTTTATTTTTAATTTTTTCTTTTTTCTTTTTTCTTTTTTCTTTTTTCTTTTTTCTTTTTTCTTTTTTCTTTTTTCTTTTTTCTTTTTTCTTTTTTCTTTTTTCTTTTTCTTTTTTCTTTTTTCTTTTTTCTTTTTTCTTTTTTCTTTTTTCTTTTTTATTTTTTCTTTTTTCTTTTTTCTTTTTTCTTTTTTCTTTTTTCTTTTTTCTTTTTTCTTTTTTCTTTTTTCTTTTTTCTTTTTTCTTTTTTCTTTTTTCTTTTTTCTTTTTTCTTTTTTCTTTCTTCTTTTTTCTTTTATCTTTTATCTTTTATCTTTTATCTTTTATCTTTTTATTTTTATCTTTTATCTTTTATCTTTTATCTTTTATCTTTTATCTTTTTTCTTTTTTCTTTTTTCTTTTTTCTTTTTTCTTTTTTCTTTTTTCTTTTTTCTTTTTTCTTTTTTCTTTTGTCTTTTTTCTTTTTTCTTTTTTCTTTTTTCTTTTTTCTTTTTTCTTTTTTCTTTTTTCTTTTTTCTTTTTTCTTTTTTCTTTTTTCTTTTTTCTTTTTTCTTTTTTCTTTTTTCTTTTTTCTTTTTTCTTTTTTCTTTTTTCTTTTTTCTTTTTTCTTTTTTCTTTTTTCTTTTTTCTTTTTTCTTTTTTCTTTTTTCTTTTTTCTTTTTTCTTTTTTCTTTTTTCTTTTTTCTTTTTTCTTTTTTCTTTTTTCTTTTTTCTTTTTTCTTTTTTCTTTTTTCTTTTTTCTTTTTTCTTTTTTCTTTTTTCTTTTTTCTTTTTTCTTTTTTCTTTTTTCTTTTTTCTTTTTTCTTTTTTCTTTTTTCTTTTTTCTTTTTTCTTTTTTCTTTTTTCTTTTTTCTTTTTTCTTTTTTCTTTTTTCTTTTTTCTTTTTTCTTTTTTCTTTTTTCTTTTTTCCTTTTTCCTTTCTCTTTTTCCTTTTTTCCTTTTTCTTTTTGCCTTTTTTCCTTTTTTCCTTTTTTCCTTTTTTTGTTTTTTTGTTCTTTCCTTTTCTTCTTTTTTCCTTTTTTCCTTTTTTTCTTTTTTTCTTTTTTTCTTTTTTTCTTTTTTTCTTTTTTTCTTTTTTTGTTTTTTTGTTTTTTTGTTTTTTTGTTTTTTTGTTTTTTTTGTTTTTTTGTTTTTTTGTTTTTTTGTTTTTTTCTTTTCTTCTTTTCTTCTTTTCTTCTTTTCTTCTTTTCTTCTTTTCTTCTTTTCTTCTTTTCTTCTTTTCTTCTTTTCTTCTTTTCTTCTTTTCTTCTTTTTTCTTTTTTTCTTTTTTTCTTTTTTTCTTTTTTTCTTTTTTTCTTTTTTTCTTTTTTTCTTTTTTTCTTTTTTTCTTTTTTTCTTTTTTTCTTTTTTTCTTTTTTTCTTTTTTTCTTTTTTTCTTTTTTTCTTTTTTTCTTTTTTTCTTTTTTTTGTTTTTTGTTTTTTTCTTTTTTTCTTTTTTTCTTTTTTTCTTTTTTTCTTTTTTTCTTTTTTTCTTTTTTTCTTTTTTTCTTTTTTTCTTTTTTTCTTTTTTTCATTTTTTCATTTTTTCATTTTTTCATTTTTTCATTTTTTCATTTTTTCATTTTTTCATTTTTTCACTTTTTCATTTTTTCATTTTTCATTTTTCATTTTTTTCATTTTTTCATTTTTTCATTTTTTCATTTTTTCATTTTTTCATTTTTTCATTTTTTCATTTTTTCATTTTTTCATTTTTTCATTTTTTCATTTTTTCATTTTTTCATTTTTTCTTTTTTTCTATTTTCTTTTTTTCTATTTTCTTTTTTTCTATTTTCTTTTTTTCTTTCTTTATTTTTTTCTTTTGATTTTTTTGTCTCATTTTTGGGACCCCTCTTGCTGTCAGAAAAATAAAAAATCTAGCCTAAGTTGTGCATAAACCTGACCTGTGGTTGTGGAAAGAATGCATTCAGTCTGGCTCCCCCTGGTAATGAGGGAGCCATGCAAAAAATTCCTGAAGGGAGGTGGATAATGTAGCCTAAGTTGTCCACCATCCTGGGGGAGAGGGAATAAGAGAGAAATATTCAAAAAAAAACTCAAAAAAATCATAAAAAATAAATTCTGGAAGGGAAGTGAACAACTTAGGCTAAGTTTTCCACTGCCCTTGCAGAAAGAGAATAAAGAAAAAAACTAAAAAAATGAAGAAACAAAAAAGCCAAAAAAGCTAAAAATCACAAAAAACCACTCCCTTTACCACATTTGGGTTCTGCCAGCTGAAACTCTTTGTCCTGTCCTACTATATGGGAGAACACACCATTTAACTGAGCATGGGAAAATTGAATTTTTGATGGTGTTTCACACAAAGGTTTTGTAGTGAGGATTAGCTGGTGTTTGAGGAGAAAGACCAAAATTCTAACAAAGATTTTTTTCTTCCACCTAATTAAAAAAAAAACACAAAAACAACAAATTTAAAAAAATCAAAGAGAAAAATAGAAAAAATCAAGGGAATTCTTTTTTTCATTACCCTTATCATTTAATGTATTGGTATTTTATGTCCCTGTCACACTCTGCACATATGGGCATGTCCTTGGTCTGTGGGGTCACACATACTGGTTTTGTGAGTTTAGGCAAGGTGGAGAGGGAATGCAACCTGACCAAATTTGGGTCCTGCCAGGTGAAATTCTCAGTCCTGCCCTAATATATAGCAGTGAACACCAGTGCAGTGAGTATCCACAAATTGAATTTTTGATGATTTGTATTGAGGATGTCCTAATATTTGAGGAGCAATATTAACATTCTAAGAGAGTCTTCACATTTGAATAATATGAAACTTCAAAATAAAAAAGTAATTTTGTTATTTTTGAAATAAAATTGACCATTAAAATAATAAAAATAGGATTGAAAGAACTTTTATGAACTGAAACAAAATTACCAGTAAAACAAGTCAAACATAAGTTTATAAAAACATTTATAAAAGAACAGGAAATGATCTTTCAAACCCCCTAGCCAGTTTCAAGGAATCATTTAGGTGATGTGGCTGCTTGGAGCTTTTTTTTTGATATTTCAAAGAAAAAAATACAAAAAATCATAAAAACATTTCAAATATCAACCTGTGTGTATTATATAATCCTTTATAGATTTTAAATAAAATATTGAATACTTATTAATTAAATATTCTTTTTCTTTATTTAAATGTAACAAAAAATAGATTCCAAAATATAGACCACCCTGTTTAACAACCCTTTTATTTGCAGCTATTTTCTTGTTGAAAAATAGTTTATGGGGTAAAAGTTTTGATTAAAATCAAAAAGGAAGTTTCCTTCAATCTTTCAATGATATTCTAAATACCTGAAAACAGAGAAAATTTGACTGCTGATTTTAAAAGAAATTTTGGAAAGGATGTGTTATTTTTAATCTGTTTTTGTTTGATCCAATTTCTTTGTGGCCAAGAATACATCCAAAATTGCACAAGGAAAATTTTTTCAAGCTCTTGAATTTATTCTTTAACATTTCAAGAATTTTATACCAACAAATGATTCTTTAAAAATGAAAAGGAATGTTTTTAAAAGTTCTTTGAGCTTTTTGGTGATGTTAACTTGGCGAGAGCCGGATTGGGGGGTAGCTTGGGGCATGCCATCACTAAGTGAGCAGCAACAGTGGCTGCGACAGCAAGCAACACAGGCGCGTTGACCAGGAACAATTGAACAAGCGTGCCCGTTCCGGGAGCAGAACTCACATGAGAGCATGGTGGCAATCGAGCGGGGGGAGAGGAACTTGCGGAGTGTGTTAAGTGGTGTTGGTAGGGGGGGGAGGTGCAAAGGTAATCTAGGTAGCAATGGGAATGGACCTCTGGGGACAGAATTCAAGTTGGGGGGGGATGTGGTGTCATTATATAGCCTCGGGTCGGGAACTGCGTTGCGGCCTGCGCGCTTCGCATCTGGTAGGTTAGGCTCAGCAGGGGGGGTGCGCCGGTTCTCAGCAGTAGCCGCTGCGGGCTCAGCAGCAGCTGCTGCAAAGCTCAGCAGTAGGCGCAGAAGGATTGAGCACGCCGCTGCAGGCCGGGCCTGACTAGGGGAGGCGGGCCGCTACCGGCTTGGGTATCCGACTCATGGATGGAGCCTGGCTGACCAGGTTCTTGGGCAGTTAATTGGGGGAGGAAAAGGCGGGGCAACTGTGGGGCTATACATGTGGACGGCCGTGCGCAAGCGCGGGCTGGCCACGGGACTAGGAAATTTGCAATGGCGCGTTGGGCGGATACGGGCAAGCATGGTGAACTCAACGTAAGGAAAAACCGGATGTGCGTAATGGCAGGGAAGCTGAAGGGATAGGTTATGGGTTAGGGTATGGGTTGGGGTTCTGGGTCTAGGGTTTCTTCTTCATGGTTGTCAGTTTGTCTTTGTGCTTGCACTTAGGTTAGGGCTGAGGGGGGGGATTCATATTTTGGTCTCACGGATTCTCGCTCACTGATTCTCTCTTCTCCGGAAATAAATTAAGCATCCTTGAGTCTTACAGACGCTAGAACCATTGACTACATAACTAGGGACAACTTTGTGAGGGAAAACCTCTATAGTTTGAGTTGTCTTGGGACCTACACAGCCCACTTGACGCAAGTAAGACCATACATGCGTCAAAGGGGTTGTTCCAAACAACATCTATTTATTTATTTATTTATTTATTTATTTATTTATTTATTTATTTATTTATTTATTTATTTATTTATTTATTTATTTATTTATTTATTTATTTATTTATTTATTTATTTATTTATTTGTTTATTTATTTATTTATTTATTTATTTATTTATTTATTTATTTATTTATTTATTTATTTATTTATTTATTTATTTATTTATTTATTTATTTATTTATTTATTTATTTATTTATTTATTTATTTATTTATTTATTTATTAATTTATTTATTAATTTATTTATTTATTTATTTATTTATTTATTTATTTATTTATTTATTTATTTATTTATTTATTCAATTATTAATTAATGACTTGATTAATTAATTAATTAATTAATTTATTAATTTATTTATTTTTTTTTAACCAAAAAATCAACTTTTTTGATTTTTTGGTTGATTTCTGTTTTTTATTTGGGTGAGGTGAAATTCACGGCTCCAACCATGTGGTCGTTGAGTACTGCCCTACACGACTCAAATGAGCCGTGGGAGCCCATAGACGACTAAAAAGGGCCGTCTCAAACACGCGCGACGCCTGGGGGGTTGTGTAGGAGCTGATTACCCCCCAAACACGGCCAATTTGAGCTGTGTACCCCCATAAATGGCTCAAAACCGCTGTGTTTGGGGGTGCAAAACCCCCCAGATTTTTTGCCAGGATCTTTGGAACCCTCTGGACCACACTTGGGTTCCATCAACCCAACTTAGGGATCAACACATCCTTTGTTGTACTGTTGTTCCACACATAGAAATTCCAGAGTGACTTTAAAGTGAAACCAAAGTGAATTTAATCCGCCCAACGCGCCGTTTTTAATTTCCCAGTCCTGTGGCCTGTTGCGCGTGGCCTTCCACACACATAGCCCCGCGATTGCCCCGCTCTTCCCTCCCCAGGCTAACCGCCTGAGAACATGATTGGCCCGGCTCCATTCCTAAGTCAGATATTCAAATGGGTTGCGGCCTGTCCCCCCCTAGTCAGGTCCAACCTGCAGCCGGGTGCTGGTCCTGCTGCGCCTACTGCTGAGCCTTGCAGAAACTGCTGCTGAGCCCCCAGCGGCCACTACTGAGAACGCAAGCTCCCTGACTGCTCATCCTGACCCACCAAATGCTGAGCCTGCAGGCCGCAACGCAGTACCCAATCCAAGGCTATATAATGACACCACCCCCCCCCCAAACTTGAGCTCTGTCCCCAGAGTTCTTCCCATTGCTACCTCAATTGTCTTTGCGCCCTTCCCTCCTAACAACCCCACTCTACGCGCACTATCTTCCACTCCACATCAACCAATCCAATTGCCACCATGGTACCCTGCAAGTTCTTTTCCCAAAACGGGTTGCTGTGCTTGCTAATCCCTGGCCGCGGCGCCTGTACCAACTGACGTCGCAGCCATTGTTGCTGCTTTCTCAGCAAGGGTATGCCCCAAGCTCCCCCCCAATCTGTTTCTTGCACCAGGTTGCGCCAGGCTTGCGCAGACCCGTTTTTAGTCTTGAACAATGGTACAATCTTGGAGAACTTGTGGACTCCTCTGGGTTCCCCACTTTGCCGTCCTCCACCAAGTGAGGTTTGCGACTCCGCTTTGCCTTTCCGTTGCACCGGGCCGCCGTGCAAGGAGGATTACTTGACCTTTGCGGCCTACCAAGCCGCCACCTTCCACTTGGCCAACCAAGCCCGAGTCAATCAGGGATCAAGGGACCCATGCATCAAGGAACTGCTCAGGAGGCGCGCGGCCCCACCTCTGGCTCCCCCTCCCGTTGTGAATCCCAACGGAAGGCTACCACAAGTCTCAGAAAAGAGGCCTACAACCCCCAAGGTCCCTGCTCCGCCATCCCCAATCCTTGTCCCATTGTTGCCCCCAGCTGAGCTGACCCCCCCACACAATGCCCCGGGAGCCCCCTCATTGCCTCCTTGTTTGTTTGGATCAAGCACCGCTCCAAATCCAACACCCCCTTGGGCGGCTACCCCCAAGATCCCAAAAATTCCTGTCATCCCAGCGCTTCCGCTAGAGAGGTTTGACACGGACAGCCTACTGCAACGGTTCCTAGTGGTTCCCCACGTTCTCACTACCGACGCGCGACACAAACTTCTAGCAACCTTCTGAGAGCTAGCGGCGGCAGCTTGCACAGATGCAAAGGAGGTGATGTGGAATCACCCATTGTAGGCGGATTGCCCCCTTTCCTTTTTCCTTTGTTTCATCACACCTTGTATCCATCTTTGCGTCTGTTTGCAAAGAACCATACACTTTTGCTGCAACATCCTTAGTAGCCTTTGGGCTTGTGAGAGCCTTGAGAGAGAGAAAAAAAAAGACAGATCTGGGATCCAATCCACTTTGTGCCCAACCGCGCAACCATGAGTCTTGCCTGCGCGTTTTTCCACATAAGTAACCTGTTGTTCCAAAAGGTACCTGGACCGCCCCAGACAAACTGCCACACAGTTCCTTATGTCCATGCTACAAAACAAACAAACACCGCACCGACAGAGCGCATGCAAAACCAGAGGGATAGATAGAAGCAGTGGGAAACAATTATTCTGGGGTGCTTAGTTGTCCTGGATGTTAACTGGCTAGAGCACCCCCTTACCAGATCAGGCTTGTCCCGCGACCACTCCAACCATATAACCCAGGACCATGAGTTCTGCCTGCACGCTTCACCCCATAAGTAACTGGTTGTTCCAAAAGGTACCTGGACCTCCCCAGAAAAACTGCCACACAGTTCCCTGTGTCCATGCTACAAAACAAAAAAACACCGCGCCAACAGCATGCGCGCACAACCCAAGGGATAGAGAGAAGCAATGGGAAACAAACATTCTGGGGTGCCTAGTTGTCCCGGATGTGAACCGGCTAGAGCACCCCCTTACCAAATCAGGCTTTTCCCGCAACCACTCCAACCATATAACCACCTCCAACTTATTTCACCCAACCGTAGAGAGAGAAACAGATAAACAAGGAAAAAAGCCCAGACAAAAAGCAAAGAAAGAAATACTTTATTATTACTACATATATATATATATATATATATATATATATATTTTGTGCAGAGCTCCTTGTCCCGCCTCCCGTGCGCAGGGCTTGTCCCCGCGTAAAAGGACCCGGCATCACGCCGCGCCTGCATTCCTGTGACAAGTAAAACATAGCCAGTACCAATCCAAAGCCAATTCCAAACCAAAGAATAAGAAAACAAACATTCTGGGGTGTCTAGTTATCCCTGCTGTGAACCGGCTAGAACACCCCCTCACCAAATCAAGCTTTAACCTAGCGCCCACCCCAGCTTGACAGCTGTCCCCAGCAGTCTGAAACCTCCTGCTCCTCTGGGGCAGCGCGTTACGTGCCCTTTCCTTGTCTTCCAAACATTCTGCATTGTCAACTAACCCTGGGTTCTCTTTGCCCCTGGACCCCATGCCATCACCCGCCATTTAATCAAACAAAGTGGAACCGCGTGCAAAGAAACGCTTCACATGCAAGGCCACAGCTTTCCGCTTAAGCGCCCTCCTGTCCAATTCCTTGAGGTGGTAACTGCTCCCCAAGAATTTAGAAGCCACGCAATATGGACCGCTTGACCGGTTGGCAAAAAGCCAACCCCACTGGGACTCCAGAATCCAATTATACAGCAGGACCAAGTCCCCCTTCCGCAGAGGGTCCCGGAGCCAATGGGAACAGCGCTTGTCCCAATAGTGGACGGATGCTGTTTGGGTCTTCTTCAACCGTTCCGCGGCCTTTGCCAAGGTCCCTTCACGCCTAAGAAGCTGTTTGGCCCGCGCCTCAATTAGATCCGCAGGTGTCTTGACCTTCCACCAGTCCACGCCCAAGAATCTGCTCAACTCAATTTCCACTGGAAGCACGGGACGCTGCCTTTAGAGCAGCTTGTAAGACGAGTAACCCGTAAAATGCTTCACAGAGATCCAATTGGCAAAAAGAACTTCTGGGAGCCCCTCCTGCCACTTCTTGCCGTCCTCACCGCACATCTTCACCAGAGCGTCCTTGACGGGCCAATGTCCCCATTCAATAATTCCAGCACCCTCCGGGTAGTACTCCATCACGCGCCCAAACTTTGCCCCACAGCTCTGCACCAGAGTCATCAGGCTGCCCAAAAACTCTGCTCCCCTGTCAATGGTGACCAAGAAAAGAAATCTTTAGCGCGCAAACCAGTCTTCCTCCAGGAACTGAGTGACCTTTTCTGCCAATAACTTTGCCAGTGTTAGAATAATGGTTTCTTGTTTCCTTTTTACTCCATTTCTTTGTTCTATCTTCTTTTCTTATTTTTTCATTCCTGTCTTCATCTTGTTTTATCTATATCACGCATGCTTTATCCAGTTGATCTGCATGTGCACTTTTTTTATCTCAGTTGCACACTTTGCTCGTGCAACGCTATGATAGGTCTTATGCATACTCCTTATAGTCTAAACTCAATCCACTTAAATAATAATCAGAAGGAGTCTTCTTTTTTTTCCTTCTCCTCGCCATAACTTCTTTATAATTTCTTTGGTATATCCTCCATTTCTTTCATCCTAAATAAAGCAAAAAGGACTATTGCAATCAGAAGGTTTTTGGCCACCGTGGACAACATATCATAATTTGGTGCAATGACCTGCTACATTCTCTGTAGCTTTATTCTCTGCCTAATCTCTTTGTCTTTGTCATCCTTACTCTTGAAGTTGTATAAATTCTTTCTTAGCTTGTATCTGTATGGTGGTAGTCTCCTGAATCTATAAACTCAAGTGCCTCAGAGTCTTCTCATTTACTTCAGCTTGGGTATGGCTATCTTTAACTCTAGTTTTTTGTCTTGATTTTTTTCTAACCATTCTGTTTATTTTCTGGTTTTAAATTATTAATCCTCTGATAATTAAAGGTATCAATTTAACAGCCAGAGGCCACGCTTCTGCCCATCCTGACAGATCTTTGCCCGCAACCAGCAAGTATGCAAACTTTCCCGCCTTGATGTGGACAACATCCAGAAAAACATTCCCAAACAGCACATCTTTTCCTGTGGGGTGACTGACTTCCTTGGGCAAACTTGAGATTTTCTGCTGACAGGCCCTGCACAATTTCACCCAATGACATACCGTGCGTACAATCCCAGGCCACAAAAACCTTACCTTTACCCTCCTACGTGTCTCAACCTTGCCCCAGTAACCAAGGTTGTTGTGCATTCCCCTCAGGATCACTTCTTGGTTGGCCCTAGAAGTTGCAACAACAAGAGGCACAGAAAAGCTTTTCCGCCACAACTGGCTGTCCTGTAGGTAGAAGTTCAAAATGTATTGCCTCACCCACAAGACAAACGTGCCTGCCGTGCCCTTGGGAAAACAGAGATTGTTCAAATAAGAGCACAAGACCGCTTAAAGCCCTGACTGACACAATGGAAGACAAACCTCTGCCTCCACCACTCCCACCCAAACGACCGGAGCTTCCACGTCCAGAGGTTCTGCCCCTTTTTATGGGTACGCCAGAGGGTACCACAATAGCACGGTGGGCATTGCGAATGCCTTCCCTGGAACGTGCACCACACTAAAGGAAAATAACTGAAGAAACACCACCCACATGGTCATGGGCGCGTTTGGAAACATTGGTGAGTTGATCATTTGTGCCAAAGCCTCTGCATCGACCAAGAGTTCAAAATGAATGCCCAACAAAAGGTGCTTCAGCCTCCCCACAATCTTGGTGACGCCCCACAACTCCAGCTTTGGCTGAGAATAGCGGCTCTCAGTTGCGGTAAAGGTGACCAACTTGTAGAGAACTGGCCTATCTTTCCCATCCTCCTCCTGCGTCAGGACCCCCCCAGCACCAAATTCGCTAGAGTCAACTGCCAAGCGTATTAACCTGGCGTTGCAATCAAGATCCCAAAGGACAATGTTGCTGCCCACCATCCCCTGAAGCTTTGCAAAAGCAACATCACACTCTGTGGTCCAATTCCACTCCACACCCTTCCGCGTTAGCGCCCGCATAGGGCTTGCTGCTTCCGCAAACTGCTCAATGACCATACGGACTTAGCTGCACAACCCCAGAAACTGAAGAATATGCAATCCATTCTAGGGATTTGGCCATTCAAAAACCTTGTTCCGCTTCCTCTCTGCTATCCGCCTACCGTCATAGGCTACAACGTGTCCCAGAACCTCAAGCGCCAGAACAAAGACCGCTAACTTCTTTCCAGACACAGTAAGGCCAACCTCTTCAATCCAACACAGGATTGGTTTGAGATTCACCGCATATTCCCAAACAAATCAATGGATTTCCAGGGCGTCCATCAGAACCACACCTTTGTAGTCCATTCTGGGGCCTTTGATTCCAGCGTTGTCAATGAAGATTTATACGCACTATGGAAGATTGTCACGCAGTATCCAAGTAATTTGAGCTTGATAAACTGCCACTGAGTTGGTTGCGTCTTGTGGTAGCCGCATCAGTTGCATCCTCCCTACCCCGGTTTCAAACGCTGTAAGTGGCCACAAGTTGGGGTGGAGTTCTTGCTAATTGTATCCTCCCATCACATCCACCAGAACGTAACAAGCGCGCCCAGCCATTGATTCCAGGAATTCTTCCACGCGCGGAGGAAGCCCCGCATTGCAAATAGTGAACAAGTTGAGCCTATGAAGATCGTGAACAATGTTTAGCAACTTCCCGTCCTGCTTGACAACCACAAAAATAGGACTTGAATAACTTGACATGGACTGCTTGTAAAGCCCTGTCCTCACACGCTCCCCCAACAGCTCCAGAAAAGCTTCCCAAAGGGTACAAGGAATTGGAATTGGCTTTATCTGCCATGGTTTGTGAGGGACAGTGGGAATCACATAAGGGTCCCCAATCTTGCCCTTCAACAACCCGCGCTTGTCCAGTCCAAAGGCAAGGGCCTTTTCCCTTAACACCAGCACCAATACCAACAGATCTCTTTCCTCCGTACTCAACCATCCTGCCGGTCCAAAGTTAAGGGCGTTGTGGTGACCAAATCTGGACACCCTGGAACAGATGCATAAAATTCAAAATTTGTTTTACAATGCTTTTATTTAGGTGTCATTTATCCAAAAAAAAAAAAAAAATCCGCTCTATTTGTAGAATCCTATGTACATAGTCTAACAGGGCCTCCTTCCCGTATAAGGAGGGCTCTCCCCTGCCTTTTGGGGGGGACATCATCATGATCATCATCAGCAGCAGATCCTATCCTACCAAGGGAGTAACATCATCAGTATCCTCTTGAAATACATCATCCGTGGGGTCTCATTCCCCTTTATCTGAGACTAAAAAATTTGGGTATATCTATGATTTCCCCTTGATCCTTGAGCCTCCATACTCAAACCTTTGATCCTTGATCCTTATCACCAACCAATAGCTTTGCTGGTTGAAGAAGAATTTGACTGATTGAATTCTTGAGTGTGTTACACCACTCCTGATCCCTTTATCCGACCGTACTGATCCTGATCATCCTTTGATTATCTCTCTGGACCCAGTCAAATTTGACTGAAGAGGTTTTATTAAGCTTAAAACCTGGAGTGTTAAACCTCCCTTCATTTCTTTTGAAGTTGAATTCCGCCACACTACTCTTGAGTCCCTTGAGAAGTGTTGGGTTATCCTTGTTTGAATCAGTTATTGTTTTGTTTCTAGAGCTTCTTCAAACAATTAGCTTTGTCATGTGCAGCCACCCACAGTTATCTGGTACCCTTCAAGCGCTTGATTGCGGAGAGTTGGGCAGGTTCATTGAGAATCTGGAGGTTGTTTGGGATTGAGTTGATCTTTCCTAAGCTTCTGCTGACGACCAGAGCTATTAGCTTGTGGGCCTTTTCACTTAAAATTGCCTTGTCTTGTTGAACTCTGAACAATTCTTGAATCCTTCTATTAAAGTTTTCCCCAACATCATCTTGCCTCAGATAGTGTTGTTTCCCAGCTACTAACCACTATAATATTTATCATCTTAATTTTGGTCCCTTGTTTACTAGGTTCTGGACTTTGATCTGGGTTACATTTAAATATTCTTGTAACACTCAGGAGGGCAGGCTAAACAGCACCTTTCCCCTCCAAAGAACTGCCATGGCCTAGCACCATTTGGAGTCTTACAGCGTCCACCAGCTCATCCGTGATTGGGGCCGACCGCATTACCCATCCATTCTTCCTAAGGGGCGTCTCCTGCGGGTCTTGGGACCACGCAATTGGTAATAAGGGTCCGTTGAGCCCCTGAGGCATCAGCTTTTTCTGTGGCCAAACTTTCTGTGCCACCGGTTTTTACTTGCCCGCGTTGCACCGCCCCATCCAGACACGGCCGTTGATGTTGTGAGTCCTAGTAATGACCAAACCAGGGCTTTTGCCTTTGCTCACAACTGTGGCACAATGATAGGGTTTTTGAAGCGTAGAACATTTCAGCAATTCACTCTGAGGAATGGAACTTACTTTGGGCGCCTGCGCCCTACGCGCGCGCTCCTTCACTCGCTCCTTACCCGTTGGCCGCCCGCACTGAGCCGGAGCTTTCTCCGCACGGTAACCATGGCCGACTAGGAAAAATCCTCCATGGGGTAACCCTTATGGTTGGCCCCCAGGTTGGACTCCTCATTGCCTCCAGTCACTGGCCCCCGAACCCATCTCCCTCTCCCATGATTGTAGATTGTTGTCTCAAACCGCGTTCCGAGTTTATCCTCAACCGTCAAAGCCTCCGTTCCTTCCTTGGAATTGAAGTCCATTTGAGCTCGGAACCCAAACATGAATGGTCAACCCAATATCACGTCACCACATTCTACTGAGAGAAACAATGGGGGCTTACAAACCTTTGCAACTTCAACCTCCTTTGCCTCCACTACCCCTTCCACGCAGTATTTGCCGCCATTTAATGCCCAGAGACCCATTGCCCACTTCCTCCACACCAAGCCAAGCTCTTCCACAAACCTGGACAGAAGCAAGTTGACAATCAACCCGCTGTCCACCATTACCCACACCTTCCCTCCCGCAATGGAAATTGCAACATAAGCAAGCGGGACCATTACCAACTTTGACTGGCATGGCTTGCAATCCATCTCCTCCTCCGCCATGTTCACCTGCTGAATTGTTGTTGGTACCGGGTTCTGACCATATTCTTTCAATGCCTGGACCATCTCATTGACAACCACCTGGGACACCGCTGCTAACTCTTGTAGGGTCAGGGGTATTGGTGACTTGTTCCCCATTACCCTTTGGACAATGTCTGCAGCCTTCTTCTTCCCTGCGGGATTAGCGGACGGTTTTTCTGTTGCCGTTACGTGCACGTTTGGCTTTGGGGAAGTTTGTTCCACGTCAACATCCATCACAATTTTTTTGTTTCTCACCAATGCTCTGACTTTGGCCTCTGACCTTGGCGCTACCCAGGTGCTGGGCGCGGTGAAAATTCCAAGAAAAACCCAGACCGTCTTGGCCTGAGCCTTTGCTTGCTCCTGCACTTTCACCATTGGGGGAAGCTGGTCCTTGGTCAAATCCACCAACTTGCCTGACAGGAATATGTAAATCATCCCGGATGTGCAAACCAGCCCCTTGTTCATGTCTCAAGTGAGGCGTTCACACATCAACTTCCAGTGCCCCTTTTCCCCGCAATACGTACAAGTGCGCACCCCAAACAACCCAGAGGGTCAACTGGGAGGCTGGAATCCTTCTACCATGTGAGGCGGTGTTGCGCATAGTTGATCAAAATCCACCAGAGATGTAGTGGCTGTCAGAGTGGCAGCAGCCAATGTTTGGTTGAGGAAAACCCTTAGGTCCTGCAGAATCTCCTTTATCTCATTGACCGGTGGTCCCAGAGCTTTTTGGGAAGGTCCACCATGAGAGGGCATTGTGGTGTCAATTTATAGACACGGATTGGAAACTGTGTCGCGGCTGCGTGCTCAGCATTGGATGAAAGCGGGCTCAGCATTAGGGTATGCAGAGTGCTCAGCAGCGGCAGCCGCTTTTTGGCTCCGCGCCTAGTGGACGGGTTGGGCTCAGCATCAAATGCGGCGTGGGCGGCAATCCGCCCCGGAAATTGGATTTGGAAGATAGTGCGCTCGACTAGGTTTGCAGGCGCGCCAGTTCAGATACGTAGGGGCGGAGCAATTGGCCGGCTATAAAGGAACAGATGGAGCGCGCGTGCAAGCGCACGGATCACGCTGGATAATACTGGACATCCACAATGGGCGTGGACAAACGGATACGGACAGGCGCGGGGGACTCCGAGGAGGGCGCGGTGCAAGGACTGCGTCATGAGAAGGACGAACCGGATGGACGGAATGGCGTCCAGACCTTGGGGGAGTTTGGTACGGAGGTGGGGAGAGGAGGCTAGGGTTTCTGTCTTGGGATTGTTTTCTGTTTCATTGTCATAATGTTATTTGAACGTGTACTTAGGTTAGCGTTGAGAGGGAGGACTTATCCTCACTCTCAACTCCGGGTTGGGGAGGGGGGCATGCATGGAATTGGACCATCACATCATTTGGATTTGGATCAATCATCTCACCAAGAGATTAAAGGAACTCATACCGGATGCACATCCAGGTGGAACGTTCTTAGGATTGAAGGATTGGCAATTTCACTCTCTCTCTACTTTTCTTTATCTCTTATCTCCTTATTTCTATTTCTCATTTAAGTGCAACTTTGGGCATCCTCATCTCCTTTCAAACCCAGGGAACCATTAACTTCTGAACCTTGGGACAATTGTAGGGGGATAACCCTTATTCTTTCCACAGGGTCAGCAGCCGCGCGGTCAAGGTCTTATTAGGAGCCGGCGCCAAGATCATGACCAATTTCTTGGAGGAAGTTGGATACGTTTGTGCCGTGTTCATGATGAGCTTTTCCAAATCAATTTTTCTCTCCATGGCCTGGTGGATAACTGAGAGATTGGGAAGAATCGCAAAGCTCCCATCCAGAAACCTCTTAACCAGGCCATGGTCATACAGGTACCGCTGCACCCTGGAACGGGGCTGGGGCGCAAGACCCCCCAAAAACGCCCGCTTCATAGCACCCTTCTGACCCGCAAAAACCTTGTTCTTTGCCAAGTAGCCATAGATAAGCTCAAACTTCAACATACATTCCAGAAGTCCTTTGCGTGATTGCACCCCCCCACACTTGCTCGCTTCCTCGAAGGCTTGTTTGAAATTGCTTTCTTGGAACCAGGGTTTGCTCTTTCCCCACCTTTTCAACATCTTTCTTTTCAACTTCCCCCAATCCTGCCTCTTGTAACCAACCATTTCCTCCACATCCCGCAGCTTCTCCTCCTTGTTAATGAAGAGCACAATAGTCCAAACCTTGTCCGTGCCCATCGCGCCCTCCAAATCTGCAATGCCTTTGAACCTGGAAAGGAACCGTTGGACTTCCGAGGGACTGAACCAAAGATGAGGAAATTCCCTTGGTCTTAGCCACACGCAGCAAGGGAAATCCACCCCCATTTCTGAAAACCCCTCCAAGGGAGGAGCAAAACCGCTAGCTCTAGGAGCTTGGGCAGATGGCAACAAGGGGGGGGGGGTTGAGTAGCAGAAACAGGAGTCAAGCGCAGAGGATAGGAAGGGGGAATGTTGGATCCCGCAGCGGTTGTCAGCAGCATCCTGCATTGTCTTCAAGAGATTGAGAAATGATCCAAGGTTCCCAGCCAGACCCCCAGATGTGGAAAAGTTAGAGGGTGTCCCTCACAATGTTGTCCCTGATTGTGGAGTCAATGGTTCTAGCGTCTGTAAGATTTGGGGATGATCCTTTTCTTTTCTTCTTTTTTTCCCCCCTCCTCCCCGGTGTCCCCCCCCTCCGCCCTGCGCTTAGGGGAAAGGCCTTTTACATCCCCTCCCCTCAGCACTAACCTAGTTACAAGCACAAGGCCAGCCTGACAACAATTTGAAGAAGAAACCCTAGACCCAGAACCCTAACCCATACCCTATCCCTTCAGCCCACCTGCCATTACACTCATCCGGTTTGTCCCCCTGTGGCATGGCCCTGTGCCTGCCCGTGTCCCCCCAATGCGCCGTTATGAATTTCCCAGTCCTGTGGCCAGCGGCCTGTCCCCCCTCTGGTCAGGCCCAACCCACAGCCGTGTGCTGTTCCTGCTATGCCTACCACTGAGCCTTGCAGCAACTGCTTCTGAGCCCGCAGCGGCCACTGGTGAGAACGCGCGCTCCCCAACTGCTGAGTCCTGGCCCACCAATGCTGAGCGCGCAGGCCGCGACACAGTTCCCAATCCAAGGCTATATAATGACACCACAACGTTCTAGACAGACTCACACAAGGCAGGTTGCGTGCATGTTTTTAATGCATGCAAGTTGCACAAAGACAGGCCCCTTGTGGCAAATCTCCTATAAACAAACGCAAAATAACTATCAAGCATCTGAAAATCCGTCTGGGAATCCTCAACTGAGGAGAATTTCTGGGCAAGCCTTTGATCTAATTAAGGAAGGCATGAAAGATGGGCTCAATACGTTACAACTGAAGCGAAAATTGAGAAAGATGGATGGGAAAGATTATTTTGATGACCAAACAATCTATAAAACTAAAGGGAACGTAAAGCTTGCAGAACTAAAGGGGTAAAGTGCTATGGAGGTACTCTATGAACAGCTTGAAGAAAAAAGTTGGATTCACCAATCAAAGTTCAGTGGAGAGGGTCACTTGGAGGCCCTCTACTTAGGACATCCTAAGGAAGTAAATCTTTCAAAACAATTCCATCATATTGCTATTATGGATTGTAATTATAAGAAAAATAAGTACAAGAACCTAAAGTTTTACAATCAAGTAGGGGCAGGCCAAAATTGAAAGATATGAGGCAAGAAAAATCTTGGTTTGATCATGTTGAAAAACCACTCAAGGGGGAAAAAAGGATTAGAAGGTCTCCAAACAAGAAAAGACAAAATATTGTAAGTCTTTTCTTTTGAGATATGTTCATCTTTTTGGTTTAATGAACTTAGTAACTACGTAATGATGAATTTATAGTCAAATTTTGCAGAATCTTAATCTGAATTTCGTAGTTCAGAGGAAAAGACTGAAAGTGAATTGGGATCAATTAATTTGGAATCAGAATCCTCTTCAGAGGAAGAGAATGTGAAGCAAAGCTCAACCAGAAGCTGATCTTTGGTGAGTATTCATTAAATCGATCTGATTAAATAAATGAATACTAAGTTAGTCTTCATGATAGGAACCAAACATGAAATACCGCAATAAAATACCCAAGAAATTCCATAATTCCTTTTTTGAGGGTTGGGATCCGATTGGAGATGGGAATTGGAGATTTAGGGTCATTTCCCAATCTCTTGGTTATGAATAACATTGTTGGTTTAAAGTTGGTAATGAAATGATTGAAACATTAGAGAAAAATAAAGCATGCTACATTAAGATGCTTGGTGGTGCAAAGGAGGTTGAAAAGGTTAAACAAAAACTTGATGTTGAAGAAATCAATGAAAAGATTCCCTCCTCCAGATGGCTTTCAAAGTTTGATATGGGTCAAATAATAGCTGATACTTATTAAAGACAAATATGTTTCATTTCATTGGATTCATGTTGTACTTTTACTCCTATTAAAGTTGGTCTGAAAGAAGAATCATATCCTATGTTCATTTTTTTTGTTAACAATAACCATTTGGTGCAGCTTTTACTTAAGGGAGATTTAGCTTCAATCCTTCCCATAGTTTTCAAACCCCATTCCTTGGTGTCTACAAAAGCAGCTTGTTGGGTTGACAACCTCAAAGATCAAATTGAGATGTATTCTAACTTATAGATTAATTTCATCATTTGGGTTGGGTCTAACATGCTGATGTTGTAATTCTATTGATATAAATGGTTATAAAATTTTGACCATCATAATGTTGAGTGTTTTGAGTTAACATCATTATATTGAGTGTTTTGAATGAGAGTTTAATGTTAAGTCAGTTCAGCTTAACACAAGTTGAACTTTTTTTTTGGGTGATGTTAAATGCATGGCTCAAACCGTGTGGTGGTTTTTTAGGGCCATAAACGGCTCAAATGAGCCACGGGGGCCCACAAAGGGACATTTCAAACATGTGAAACCCCCAGGGGGTTGTGTAGGAGCCTCTTTTTTTTGGTGTGGGCTATTCCAGTTACTTGTGTTTTTTTGGGTCATTTTACTTTAGGGCTAGTACATTGGATAGTCCAAGTTTTTTTTTATTTTTTATTTTATTTTTTGTAACCAAAAAATCAACATTTTTTGATTTCTTTGAATTTTTGGTTGATTCCTGTTTTTTGGAAGGTTAATTTCATTCATGGGTTATTTTAGTGCCCTTTCATTCCATTTTTTTTTGGCTAACCGCGGTCCGGTGGCATGTGGGATGCCACACGACCACATTTGAGCTGTGCACCACTCCACATGGCTCAAATTTATTCATGTGGAATCCAACACGTTGGTGGACCAGGCTGGGTTGCCCGCGCAACTCTTTGAGCCTTGGGGGGCCCTACATTGCTTGGTTTGGAGCATGTGGCATGTCACAC